>JAHZNC010001273.1:0-19139 GCA_027744095.1 Zhuqinia jingwanae
GACTACCATATTTTCGACTCTTTTATATTCAATTCCAGGCATGCTGACAACCAACAGAAAGCCCTCAAGGACATTTACCACAACAATAGGAAAGGAATATTGACTTGTCCTCGTTTTTTAAGCCAAATACATAACTACGTACTAAATTTTATATCACAAAGCAAAAAATATAGTTGTACATTTAACAGGAGAAATAAATATTATAATACGTATGCAGGTATATATGCTTTCCATTTAAATTTATGTGTTTATATAAGGTACATGGTTTATCCAGAAAACCTTAATAAGCTTGTGAATTGTGTTATGATAAATATTCACTTACGAAGATGTATTTTCAATGGAAAAATTGTACTCCACTCATGTCTCTGGCAGAGATTCAGAAAGAAATGGTAATACTAGGTACATACACACGTCCTGACTTGGATGTGATGCCAAAAACAGATGCTGCGTGTGCGAGATGCTTCTCAATTCTCACTCTTAACCAAACCACTTCCGCAATGCTGTAAAGTGTCCTAGAAAATACAGCGAAATTGCAAAAAAAATATCTCTCTCTTTTGTTGTCGAAAATATCCTGAGCGAAATACACTATCGCTTGCTAATCTATCCTCTTCTCTGGTAGGTATTAGACTGAGAAAATCCTTGGGTTTCAATCGCAAAATTGGGTCAACTACATCGACACTCCTCTCTGGAGTATAGTTAATATGAATAATATGAACATACATGTACCTATATATAATCTATTTCTCCCCTGTTGTCTAATAGCAACATTATAGACATAACTGCTGTGGTAAGGTGAAACCTTTGGAAAGTTGCCTACCATAATTCCGATGCGCTTGTCCAGGTTCTTTTGCCAATTGCAAACAAAGAAACATATATACGTGAAGTGTGTCAACAAAATGAAAAAAACGGACAAAACAAAACGCTCTCTCTCTTAGACTATCGTATAACGTGAGTGATGGCCGATTCCCATGCTTTTTGAATAGCCATTAAAATTATAGGGTACACAAAAACTTTCTGTTTTCTGCGATGTAGACTTTCCCTGGAGCTAGTAATCATACTATCCTGACTCACGCAACCCGAGCCTAGCCCCTTGTTTAGCTTCTTGAGGTTGGCTTCTTTTTGATATATTAGCTACGCTTCAGGAAAACTGGAGCATTCATTCACCTTTCTGCTTACTTTTCTCAGCGCAGAAGCATGCCAAAGTTTTGACAGACAGTTTTTTTTGTTGTGCTCTCACTAAAATATCTTGTTTTCGATCACTTGACAAAAAAATCCCCATAAACATGACATACATTGCCACACAAATTAGAGATTATGATGGAAAAACACTTCTCTACATCGTGCCATGAAAAAAGTCATTTTTTGTACTTTCCCCGAAAAACAAATTGTTAGACATAATGATGCTTCAGGAACAATTTAAATGAAACCCCATAAGCCATTTCTTATACATTCGAAACATGAAACCAGAAGAATGAAAACATTGTTTATAGCAGCAAAACTATATATATATATACACAAATATGTAGGTAAATTCCTAAAAGTAAAAAAAAATATTTTCTTGGCATAAAACAACATCCTACTTCTTACAAATTATTATTCCACTTGATTTATAATTTTCAGGAAGAATCACTTTGTTGTATTCTATTTATAATTTATACAATAAGTTAGTGATATACAGTTACATGTAAAAATACTTTCTAAATTTAAATGAATTGGTTCCACTTTTACTTCTCGGATTTTTTTCCTCTTCAAAGTTCATTTTACTTTTTTTTTGTTTTGCAATTCAGATATACCGGTATGTGACCGATGATGTTTTGCGTACGTGATAAAAAGTGGCATGTGGAAAACAAAAAGTCAAACAAAGCTTTAAATTATCCATTCACAGATTCACAGCATCCTCAGTCTTCCAGCTATTTCTGGATAAACTACTGTTACTCTTTTGATCATGTGGAAAAGGTTCTCACCATTTTTCTGTCTTAAAAAGATCCCATTGGCTACAAAACTCATTGATAAATTGCAAACTCCACTCCCCTCATTTAATATTCAGCAGACTTTGAAGGTTATTATGCTACCACAACACAACAATTGTGGTGGAAAGCCAAAAAAAAGTTTGCATGTCTGTATACAAAAGCTTCATGTGGTTTAAAAAATGCGCTATGCGGCTGTTTAACGATCTCTGTGTTGATGATGTAAAAAAAAGTCTCTTGACTTCAATATGTTTACATGTCTGGACAGACTTACCCTTGAATTGTTTCTAAATTTTGTACTGAGAACTGTAATAAACATTCAACATTCCAATGACTAAACGGTTTGCTCATAACCAGCTCAGTTTAGAATATTATAGTGCGCAATGATTTGTCATATAAAAACAGTAAGTTCCACAATAATAACAACATGAACTCACAACTCAGAGCAAAAAAGGAAGTGAAAGTTGTATTGTATGTAGCCATTCTCATTTTAATACTTAATTTAAGCTCTCATAAAACTTGTCAAATTTGCTGAATTTGAAGCCGGCAATAGTGCAGAGCATCAAAATCTCACTTGAGCAGTAATTCAAACAAGTAAGCAAATCAGTGGTTATTTAATCTTCTGACACGATCTACATTTCAACACTCAACCTTAATTTTTACGCTAATTTCATTCAAAATCCTTTCTACTATATACAAGTAACCCCAGCAAAAAAAAAACATTATGTTTACTGACAAGCTTAAAATCATCGAGCTCATATATTAAACCCCAACAAAATCTATATCTATGCTACTTTTGCAATCGCATTGGTTTGAATTTGTAGTAGCTTGAATCAAAACTTTTGGTTTGTAAACGCTTCAATTACGTTTGCTGCTTGATGAGATGATAACCAATAAATATTTATTCAGCCCAGAAAAATAACCGTATTCTCTTCCATATTGAAAATCTCTTTTCATGAACATACAGTCAACTCTGATCATCTCATGTACGTTGTACAAATATCATCCCAATTAAAGTGTTACTCATCAAAAGTATAATAGAATGATCCTGCGCCTGAGTACATTGAAACGAAACAAAGAATACTGCGGCAAATGTTGTTCCTGTCACTTACAGTTAAAATATTTTTAAAAAAATTCATACATGCACGCACGAACGAAAAGTGGAGACTCAATTATGATTGGCATAATAAAGTATAACCAGGATGTCCGGAACCCTGTAGTTTCCTAGCCCTACAGCTTTTGGCAACAACGAGACACTTTAGCAGAAGTGCGACAGCAGACAAAGGATGACTTCTGCTCACTACAATAAATCTGGACCATGCATCATCATGCAATCACGCAGACTGCCACTTAATTTTTGTACAGAGTATTTTATGTTGTAGATATTTCATTCCAATATGGATCTTGACGTGATATTGTATACTGTATACTTACTGTTCATTGCAAATGACCTTAAGTGCAGCAATATGTACAGATCCAAAATGCATCCAAGACAAAACACACTTCTTCTGAGCCTGCGATCTGAACAAAGCAATACTGACATCTTACATGCCAATGGTATACAGATACGGTAAGTTTTCAGAAGTGGATATTATACTTGCGATAATATAGCAGACGGGACCAAGACCAGAAACAAGACAGCCATGAACAACAAATAGCTGATCTGTGTTATTGAGGGCACAGCCCTTTGGTTTAATTTAGGCCTTCGATTTGGTGGATAAGGCGTTTGTCTATTGTATTTTCAGGTCAAAACAATGTCTTCCTATATGATTCAGTGCACAAATGTTTTCAATATACATTTTTGCCTTGAACTTTCTTCCTCAGGTTATTTTTTTTGGAATATGTTTCGTATGTACCATTACCATATTGTAGGAGCATGTAAGAACTTAACAGTTGTTGTTGTTTTTGTTTTGTTGGTACATTGTAAAATAAAGACGAAAATAATATGCGAAATGTGAATCATAATGGAGCTGGAAAATAAGCACGGCTGATGCACCCGAGTAAGATCAAGGTTCATATTAAGCACTAATGAAACACAATAATACCAGATTATTCAATGTAATTTACAACCATTATTATTAGCTTCCATTATGAGATCAAATTCTACGAAAATAAACAGCATCAACAACTGCATATAAAATCTCAGATGTATCTTCATAATTTTTTTTACTCACTACGTCAATCAGTAGTAGTACACCTGCACAACAAAAATAATATACATACGTCAGAGTCAGAGAGCACTTTATCATTAGAGTATATTTTGAAGCTAAAATAATATTGATTGATAGATATTCACTCTCGTTAGTAACGTATAACAACGTACTTTTAGGTTGGTGAATGTCCGACGTCATAATAATCACTGTATACCTACATTATAATGCATGCAATCATTCTTTGTTTTCATGATCCAAGAATACCAGAAAAACCTGAAGTCATGAATATCAATCTACGCGTTTTTTTTTCATCGCTCATCACTTTGAGGTATCATTCAAAGAAAAGTAAGTTGCGTCTCTCTTATAATTTACTTCACAATCACAATCTCATCGGCATGCAAGGCCCCAACAATTTAATCCAATACATTCTCCATCAACAACCAATGAAAGAACCGCCTTACTTTTTTAACAGTCACGCCATTAAAAATGCACACACACATCCCTACATTATACATCATATTTACATACATGTTCACGTATCGCATTGTACCTTTCAAGAATCAAGGTAACAACATACACAAATACTCGCCGGTGTGTGTGTGCAAAATGTTAGGGGTTATATGAAAAGTGCAGCCTACCCTGTACCAAGTCAAGTCTACACGGTACAGTTTCCATCATAACGGTATGACGTCCCTTCTTCTTCTTCTTCGTCATCATCATCATTATGTTGATACAGCATATATTATAATGTTATGCAGTCAATCTTGATCATTTCAGCTCACATAGAAAAAGGAAAACAGTATGCGATGAAGTGAAGAGGAAAACCATAATAACTTTAATTTAAATTATATTCAGGATTCATTTGTCTTCATAACTATCTTTCATTAAGATACATAAATGATCGTAGTTGTTGAAGGTAAATATAAAATGAACGCACATATTAATCGTCTACAATTTAGGACAGAATAGACCTGGCTTATGTACATATAATATACTATTAACAACCTGATGTCACAATCTCCCTTCAAGGCAATAATGCAGCGCAACCAAACACATCAAAAAATCAAATCGGTCCAACCAAATCATAGTTCATTAATCCAAATATACATATCGCCAATTAACAAACATATCATAATAATAAAAGTCAACAGAAGTGATCTCTTTTTTACTTGTCTAATAAATACATACATACATGTTATGTATGTATGTCGTATGTTATGCTTTTTAGCTAATAATCTTAATCAATAATAATAATAATCTGCGAACTGTGCGTTAATTACATATTTACGTACATATGGTACTTGAACAACAAGTCATTGCAAAACTCTCGCTTGGTAAAGGATCCACTTGTACTTCTAACGAGCGGATCCTATAATATATAACAAAAACTACTAGACGAGTCCACTTTGTCTATTTATTGTGGATAAAAACATTAAATGTTTATTTGGAATCGGCATGAGCTAAATATAATGCATGTCTCCAAAATGAATTTACTTTTTTCAAAAATAGAACGTGGATGGCCGTGACAATATTTTTTTCGGTATAGTACATATATGTATGCATGTATTTTTTTCTTTTAACTTACCACAAGCGTGTCAATAAGAGAGCCATAAAAAAGCGGTAGTGTTTTTAGTCAGCCAGCAAGCTGTTACGCATTTCAAGAAGCAGTGAATTCTCTCTGCGACTGCGGACGCAAACTCACAAAACTGTTAGTTACGATGTTACAATGATGGCTAGTTAATGGTTGAAAAATCTTCAAACGTTAATCATAACAAAGATGAGATACAACACCAGGAAAAGCCAGGGAAAAGCGACAAATAATTCCACCAACATGATTGTATCTTTTTGAGATATAAAGTCAAACTAAAATAAATCTTTGTTAGTCACACCGGCAATTTTTTTCTAAATTCCGGCTGGTGGTCGTGTTCAACTAACTTGGCAATAGTGTACTTCCATGCGATTAATTCACCACTACAAAACTGCTTACAATTTAACCACAAAAAAGTAACCCAATATCCAAGTTATCTGTTAGCACTTCCGACTAAAACGCGCACATATTAAGAGGTATTACTTTAAGTACACAAGGAACACAACCAAATATAGTCGCTATAAATAATATGCTTACAATTTTTTTCAAACTCGTAAAAAACAGAGCGACCGAGACTATAAAAAGTTGTTGGAGCAAATGTTTACAATTTGGATTTGGAAGGAGGAATTATGTACTCGAATTAGCACAGCTACCTGCTCGCAGTCAACTATAGCCTAAAGCTTTGCTTGCCAACTTGCCAATACCAAAACACATGCGTGTTATATGTTTTTGAAATAAAGCCATTTGTTGCCGTAGACTGTGTGGCAACCCCAGCGCAGTAGCTACTAGCAGTTTGAAACAGCTAATACTACAAATGCTAAAGCCCGAACACTGAATTGTATATGATATAGTTGTAAAGAAAGAAGCACAACCAAATAAACTGCAATATACCTATGTACTTTGTATATGTACGTCTTCTTACTAACTTTAAATTAAAAAACAAAGCAGATCACGTAGACACCTTCATTCAGTATCACTTGCTATATAAGTATGCGTTTATTCAAAACAGACCTGTCGACTTTTTAACGAGAGAGAAGTAAACAGAGGAGTAAAAAAAAAATTCCCCTCTAATGACTTTGCAGGTGAACTTATGCTCGCTGTTATCTCTTCAATGCTTCTTGTGCAACTGATAACTCTCTTCGATGCAAATATTCTTTGCCTTTATAATGCTAAAAGTTAAGTGGACGATTGTATTTTGAATGATGAACACACAAACTCACTCACTCAGCATGAACCACCACACATCATCATCATGCTACAAACTACAATCAAAGCATAAGTACACAAGTAGCGATTACAAAGGTAGTTCCACGTTCTAGGTATGCACGCCGTGTTACAAACATAATACTTATATCACCGTGACTTATTTGTGTTCACCCTAAACCACCAACTGTTATTATTAGTAATTAGCTATTATAGTATGCAACCCTTTCCAGGAATCGCATACAAGCCAAGTTAATTTTCATTTCCACCACGAACAATAGCATTGGCGTCCTAGGAAGAGAACTTTACTCAACTAAACACACGCATGGTTTATGTTTCATGTAAAAAAGGTAAAAATCCCCTTTTGTGGTTGGAATATGTCTTGTGCAACAGACAGACAGACCGAATAATTAATTTTTTGAAGTAGGTGCGCAACCACGAGCATGGAACAAGAAGATAACTAAGTCATAAAAGACAAGCCAGTCACCTCACCTACAACAACAAGCAAAAGAAGCAGCCATCATATCATATCATCACAAGTGGCAGCAGTATTCTGGCTATACAGAAAACAGGATTCCTCTAATACAAAAACCACGTACAAAAATCATCCTAAACTCCCCAGCATGCCAGATGCCATTGTACCTTAAACAATTTACTTGTTGTTGTCTACCAGAAATAGTAAAGTAAGTGTGACAGACTAAGAAAAAAATAGCAGGCCACTAGAAAGATCACTAAAGAGAACATTATTGGCTAGCATACTTGTATATTTTCGGCATACAGTAATAATATTATTGAATAATATCCAAACATCCTTCTAAAAAATGCACTGTACGACTCAAGGTACGTGTAGACTCAAGAAGACTCCAAAACATTTTACGCACATTACAAATATATGTGCAAGTAAATAAACAAAGGCACCAATAAAAACAAAATATATATGAGTACTTCTTTGCATACAGGTAAGTAGGTACTTGCTATGCAGCGGTAGTAATAATTATTCTGTCCTTCTTACAGACCCCATATTGCAAGCATACCACAGATATTCGAACAAATGCCTTGCACCTTGCAAGGTGTAGTGAATAAAAAAGGTGTTTATGTTGCAGTTATGAACATGTGTATAGTGTAGCACATTATTACCCATCATACATATATATCATGCATGCTTGATTACGCAAATTGAAGTACTTGGCAATGATACACATGTAAAGAAGAAAAAAATTCTAAGGCTCCTACTCATACTCACTACAAACACATAAACTATTTCCATTTCAACAGAACCAGTACGGAAATTATTATATTTTTTTATTGATTATATGTTACAATGTGATGTGGTTGGTTCACTGATGCATAATCAGCAATTTTTTGCACAATAAAGAATTTTGCTGTTCATTAATGAAGTTACCTGAAACCCTACAAGATAAGAATTGTGTGCGGTAGGACTAATAATGCATGTTGCATGAAATGGTTATGGTTTCATTTTATTCACTCTCCAAGTATCTATTATTGCTTTCAAAAAGATAACTTGGGAATTACTCAACAAACAACAATAACAACATTATATTATGCACAAAGGCGCAAACTCCTGGCATACTATGTGATAACAAAGCTTTTATGCATAAATGCCTAAATATACTTAACATGATAACTTAATAAGTTCAAACTTGGAAGGCATCATCATATATCATACACTGCTACAACATAACTCTTTGTCAGTTTCCTTCCCCCCATCATCGTCCATAAATAAACAATGAACACATAAGGTGGTAATAAAAAAAGAAGTGAAAATACAAGTGCATATGCATGTAACGTAACAAATATTTGAACTCTGATTTCGCCTTCCTCTCTGCGAGCTTTTTTTTTAAAGCTTACTTTCATTTTAGCCCCCGCCAAGTCGTTGCTGCTTTAGCTGTGAATCGCAGTCAGGGATTGCAATTGATGGGCGATGACTTGGGATTTTTTTTGTACAGAGAAAAAAAAGAGAAGTGCGATTTGCTTTAAGCCAGAGGACGACGACTTGTTGCTATGCTCTGGTTGGGTGGGTACAAAATCATAACGTCATTCACATGTCCTCGGAATCATAAGATCTACTGTCTGGGATAGCCAAGAGTTGTTGCCATTTTTGAGTATTTTATCCATATAGGCATACATTCACCTATAGTAAGTACAATGAACACAACAAGTGTTCGTTTAGTTGTGTGTAGTTTCAAAAAAAATATCTACTTGTATAGGCGCACGTAATTCTTCTTGGATACTACATTACAGGAATGCCAAATGCATTTAGGTCCATTGTAAATACGCAGGAAGAAAAGTTATCGTCCTGGCATCTCTGACAATTGAAGGTGTCTTTTGGCTCCAGGGGATAATGACAAATGTGCTAACTGCTAGTTTGCTTGCATCATTCTGCCGACAAACATTNTTTGCTTGCATCATTCTGCCGACAAACATTTCACGCATGAACGTCGTGAACATCAATGCAAACTTTATCATGCACCAACCAAAATCATGTATGCATTTTGAAACTGAAATCAATATTATATTACATGTTCCGTGAAACACGCTACATCTTTTACATCTCAATCTTTTCTTTACGCCCCAAAAAATAATAATGCAAATGCACGCGTTGGTAGGTGAAATCACCATTAAACTAGGTAATTACGAATGACGTCAATTAAGTTTAAAAAAAATAATCGCCTACCTAAAGCAGACAATGGACAATAGTTGTTATTATGAAGCAGGTAAACATTTAAAAAATCATAGATTACGAATGCCGCGTGAGAGGGTGCAAAAAATTAAACAAAATAAAAACTTTGTAAACAGCCCTGAAGTTAGACAACATGACAAATAAAAACTGATCAATAATTATTATTTTTACTTGTGTAAATTATAAAAAATAATCTTTTCATCCAGTTATGTTATCATCACTTGTATGTAGGTAAATAAATTAACGGTAAAACTTCAATTAGAAAATAAATCATTAATTACGTACTTCACATCACTATAATATCGTGAGTGACAGGTTAAAACTAATTTTCCACAAAACGGATGAAAGTTCAACTCAATTTCAAAGTACATTTATACTTGAACAGTTGGACATACAAGATATTAACATCGCTGAGAGTACATTTCTGCGCAGTGAAATTTGATATGTATCCGATGCTGACGCGTATTTATTATTTATCAAATGTCCGCTTGTAATATCTTTATATCACATTTACAGCTTGGTTATCTTTGTTCAAATTCCAACACGTTAGGTAATCAACCGACTTTGAACCCCAGTCGGTATCTCAGTTTTCAACAAATAATGTAACAATATGCTTAATGCTCACAATATAAGATAAACATAAAAGAAGATAAAAAACAGCAAATGGAAGATGTGTTGTGCTAAGTCATGCATTTAATCTTATAATATACTATCAACTCAAGCGAAAAATCCAACAAAATTTTATCTTGAACACGTAGCCATTTTTTAATGAATTTTTTTGATGAAAATTAACCCGAGCTTCTTTTTTACGTTCAAATGATTTTTTATGCCTTAGGAATGATTTTGACTTTGGATAATACAAATAATGTTGCTTTAAATTAATACGCACATTTTATGCATAGACAAAAATTTAATTAATCAATTTTAATCACAGTCTGCGTTGTGATTTACCAACACAACTTCTGCTCTTCGTCGTTTTGAACTAGTTTCATAAAAATCAATGACATCAAGAAATGATTCATTTAACAGGTATTAAAGTACCAACAACGCAACGCTCGTAAAAAAAGAGATTTGTTGATTCAAACTCGAGAAGAAAAAATATTTTATTTACACATTTTGTATATATCTATCTAGTTGAATACAAACAAGAAAATCATAGGTCAAATAAATTAGTGGTGGTGGTAGCAAGTTGAAAATCTGGATTAGCCCAGCCTAAAACTATACGTGAAACTTTTTCTTGGTAAATTCAAAACATGTGACGCATAGGTACTTTCAAAAACTTTTTCATTCAATTATTGGTAAGCATATTTATTTATGATTCAAAATACATGTATAAAATGCTTGCTTTTTTGTTCGTCTCATTATATCGTCATCGCGAAGTTTATTAAAGATTAACAGGACTATCAAAGAAAAAAGTTTAAATTGAATGAAGTAAGGCAACATTCACCGCGACAGACAACGCCAAGCAGTCTGTGCGGTTTGCTCCCCTTGCATACTGATCACTGATTGTTCCTTTTACCAAATGCTTACATAAAAGCCGATGGGCATATTATTATATGTAGCAGTGGAAGATGGTGAATGTAACATATATAGTTTGATGGTGATAGTATGCTTGAAAATGAGACTGAATATTTAAAAAGTTAACACAGATGTGCAAGAGAATCAATTCATGTGGACTCTAAGCTGAAGCAGTGTTCTTCCCAAATGTTATTGGTAAGACGAAAAAATATTTACTCATCTCATCAGTCATCAAATCCGGTTCACACTAGATTTTATTACCATCATGCGATCAAGCAATGGTTGGTGGATGCCTGGCAATATTAAAAGGTTCTTTAGTGATAAAATATCATTTGGTAGGTTGATGACGGTAGCTTTATTATAAAGGACTACTGATACATGAGATTTATAAAAATGGCAGGACAGTCTGCCGAAACAATATAGATTTGCATGCAAAATAATTTCCCATCCTCCTGAGAAGAAGGTAGGGTTTTAAAACCCCGTTATTGTTAATTGGATTGTTTTGTAACGAAATACAACAATGCAGTTTAATCGAAGGGGAATGAGAGTACAATGTAAACACATGGGTGATTATAATACTATATTTAAACGTTTGATTTCGTGTACGAGTGAAGATTTATATTTGGAATTTGGAGATTAGTTGGATTAGTCAGCATTTTAACAACGTTTCAATAGCAAACTCCACCACACCGTGACGGCAAAAAATGCTTACTATTATTATTATTTTCAATACAACGGTCCTTCAAAATGGTCGAAGAAGAGTTTATTGCAAATATAATCATCGCCATAAACAAAACCTGTATCGGATATCAGATCGTTTTATTTCACTCAAATAAACCAATGAAATCCTTTTTAATCCAGCTGCTATTTAGCTTGTTGAAGCTGATGAAGCTACTTATGAAGTTTAGTTGTGAAGTTAAATACATACATATTTGTATACAAACGCCAATTTTTGCAAAATAAAATATATTTGCTCATAAATGTCAGTAGCAGTTCAGTATTTACCCTGAACAATTATTTTTGTTTTTCGTGAAAGTACGTTATAAGTTATTGCCAGTACTATATATAATATATATCCCTCTTCCTATAATAACCGGCATTTTGTGGATATAAGAGGATCGCACTACTGTCAGTCAAATTGTACGCAAATAATTACATGTGCACATCATAAATGCACTGACATGAGATCTGCAGATTGGAGCATTGTAAAAGTGGATGATGATATCATCGCCCACAATAGACAGCCTTCTTCACCAAATGGTATAGTTTCAGGGCATATACGTACACATTACATATATAGTAGTGGTGGAGCAATTCAGCAATATACTGACTACAAATTTATCATCCGGCCAAAGATATGAATACGTGCTTCCAATTCATAATATTATACTAGGCAAAAGATGAAGTGTATAATTAATTCCATATATCTGCAAGTGGTTATTGATTTTTTATTTTGCATGAATTATCTCCTTCGACGGGATCACACTTGTTGTTGGGATAAAAACAGCCTACTTAATTCATACGCACTAAGAATATGTATACCTACATTTGTCTCGCATGACTTTTTAAAGTCTTCCACTCCCGAAATGTAAAGCGACATATTAGTAGTCGTTTTTGTTATACTATGCGACAAATAATGTGTGCGTTTCACTACAAAGAAATATCGTTTTACGCCAAACTGGCATAAAAAATTCAATCAATATTATGAGATCTATATAAGATATAGGAAGAATGGGTATATACATTCTTGAAAATGGCAATGAATATAAATGTATTGGAGGTCAAAGCTATTGCCTCCAATTAAAATTTATATCCTTTTATAATCAAATCATTCGGAACTAAAGTATAATAATTCCATTTTTTATCCAGTTCCGCGTTAAGATAATTAAAAATTCCCATCGTTTCACTTATCACTTCACCTTCGCACATTAGGCTGTGCCATGCCATATCACAGAAACTTCTGTTTCAGATCGTTGTCGCTTGTGCTTGCAGCCAGGAAAGGAATCCATTCATTAATATATGAGACAGTAATCTTTTCCTATAAAAATGTAAAGCATGCTGCAGCAGCATCATCGTTAAACCAAAGCTATGATAATGTCATATCATTATGAATCAGGATATTAACAAAAACAACTACTTTAATAAACCCAATATTCCAACATCACTAACATCAGGCTTGCATATTTTTTATTACTATTTACACTACGGCGGACTATGAACACATCTATTTATTCATATTTTTTAACGTGTGTAAATCTTTGCAATTATGTGCTAAGTAAGTTCCGTTTCATTAAGCTATTGGTTTTGAGCGCAAACAACCGCTAATTATTGACTATGTTCATGATGACGATGAAAACAATTTCATTATCTACGGAGAAGATATAAATTTTATTTTATTACTATTATGTATAACCATGACTGTTTATGCGAAAGTGCGAAATATTAAAGAAGTATTGAATTAAAAGTTGCGCTTCTCAAGTAAGTGCAAACAAAACACATTCAACAAATCAATATTACCAGAAGATATATAATACAAGTCTACCCAAAAAGTCATGCAACCAGGTGTAGACTAATTTTATGTGTATATTTGTATGAACATCGTATTCGCCCGTATATGTATACGGTATTTTGAATTAATGTGTGATGTTAGAGTAAGGAGGTCAGAAAACCCACCCTATCATTAAAATTAGAATTTTGACGAGCAAAACTTACCGCATAAACAATTGAACAAGCTCGCAAATTTTGCAACATAAACGCAAAACTTTTGTGAATCGCATTGATCATACGATCATGCGCCAGTAGCAATATCAACTATAACATACTGTTGACTGTGTAAATAATTTTTTTTATTTTGGACTCGATATCCCTATGCAATTTCTATACCTATGTTATGTATATAGGTAGTTAGCGTTTTATCCATGCCCACAATTTACAAAATCCTACTTTGCGTTTATTGACAGCGTGTTCCGTATTTAAAAAAAAAACAATCAGACAGACCAGAGGTAAAATTCGACAAAACGAAATATAAACAGTATTCAAAATTCGCCTCCAGAATATGCAACGCGTAGTATTCCCATGGCCTATAAAATAACACTGGCATTTACAATAAATTTCAGAATTGATGGTTTTTGATTATTACGGCTGATTATAGAGTACACAAAGGAAGTTTCTGTTCTGGATAGTACTACTGAAGAGTACTAAATTTACATGCACAACATGAATCCATGAATCCATACAAAGGAACAAAAAGAATGTTAGAAATTGCGTACATTTTTTGAATGTACAAAAACACCTCAACCTAGATACATCTTCCATTCCCTTGTCATGTCAAGTGGCAGTGACATGCAAGGAAATTTTCGCAATATAAACAAACGTATAATATAGAGATAGTATGTAGGCACATGTGGTAACAAAGTTGTAGTGCTGGTGATACACAATATAAACATACCTTATGAATTAGACCAATGCTAATATACTTTTACTACATGTTACCATTTTGCCAATTTTTATTATTACGAAAGGAACATGCATGTTGCCATGTTCACTAGCACTACTACGACTACCAGCAAGCCGTCACACAGGGTATCGACCTTACACAAGGCAGTTCCAATTCTGCCTACCAATTAAATTTGTATAAAAATTTCGCATGTCCGTCTAAATGTCCAGCTAGAATTATAATGCACCTTACTGTACAAATGGGATTACTACTTTAGCAAGAAAAGAGAGAGGATGGCAAATTTTCAGGAAAATGCTACCACGAGACACAAGGATACATCAACTATAACTTGATGATGAATTAGTTAGTAAATAACGTATACTGAAAAAATGGGTTTATGGTGAAAAAAAACGTAAATATATAATGATTTAGGAGCAGCATTTTATGGAAATGTATGGAAAGTGTCCAGGTTATATAGGAATAGGAAATGTGGAATAAAAAACCCCCTTAGCACCTTTGTTTCTCAACCCACAACAAAAGTTTCATTGTAACTATTTGAGGATCGAGAAGGTCTACTAACCATTTTTGCCTGTTTTCAGCCTTCATATTCAATGTTTTCCGTCAAAATGATCATGCAGATGCAGGCATTGATTTTTCTGCTCGTTCCTTCATTAACCAATACGAGCACGATTACACGTCAATGATTAATTGTTAATTTGACAGGCAGAGTAGAATGGTAAGTGACTTTTGGAAGGGGGAGGGTCTAGCAAGTTATTAAAATTACAAAAAAAAATTATGAGATGAAAAGGGTGCTTTTGGCCATCAGGGTTTCATTTTTATACAATGTCATAATGTTAAAATATGTTTACCTGACTGAAATTCACAATATTAATGAGCATTTACTTACACATGAATATACTTATTAATTTTTTATGGAGGACAGGACATTGCAGTTTAATAGGAACTATTAGGAACTGGAAATTTAGCTTCTCTTTTCTGTGCAGATATAATGATATAATTTTCTAAATTCACAAAGACTTTATATTACTATGCTAAAATCGTTAATTGCAACCCAAAGTAAAAATAACGTGCAAGCAAAAAAAAATATATAAGAAAATTGCAAAGCAATAATGTTAATGTAATCAAATCATGCAACATATACCACTTTTTTTTATTAATGTAATTCTATATACTCTCCTTGTGGCTACAAAGAAGCCGATCTGTTATATACCAATAATGTCAGTATCCTATCGGTATAAGTTGTTCTGTTATTATATGGGAGCTATATAGTACTTCTTCAATCAAGCAGAAAAGTTACGTTCGCAGCAGACGTCCCAGACTGCTTGGCGTCGTCGAAAAGCCAATAGGACATGACGGTCTAGTTCTTCCGTTCAAATTTACCTTGGATTTCATGCGATGTATGTGAGTGAATGTATGCTATGAGCCGCCATGAGCTTATGATGGGCTATAAGCTATGCGTAGAACAAAATTTACAAACATTGTATACTTGCTCATATAGCACACCATAATAACATACCATAGTGCAAATTACAAGCATGCTTAGGTACATATATCCTAAATTTACATTGATCGAATCCCATCTCTAATATATAAAAAAAACTGCTGGCTAAACTGTTTAGTATTTTTTCTGTTTCAACTTTGTTCTCATTTTCATTTCAAATGTTTTATGTGTACTTGCTTTATCGTATTGAGTACAAGTTGATATGAATGTATGTTTAATAGATAAGTTAAATCCGACAAAATGATCGTCAGAGTCAACATGCGAATCTGGTTCTTCCTTGTCGGCCGGATCACGAAAGAAATTACACACATATATACCATTTTTTTAACTTGCGGTGATGATGGCCCAAAACAAGAGATTGTTATTCATTTATTCTTATCCATTCCCATTTTTCCAATACTTGGACGTGACATGCACAGCACTCATGTAGTTCCTTCGAGTAAATTTCCACACCAAATATGGACCAACCCGTTCATCTAGTAGGTATATACAGGATTTTATTTGCTACATATATGACGAAACTCGTAAGATTCCGCGAATTTAATTCACATTTTTTTAATGTAAAACTGCAGACAGCATTGCAGCAACTGTATTTATGTACCTACGTGTTGTTGGCACGTTTTGTTTATATTCATCTGTGTACACACTGTGAATGCTTATAACCGGTAACGCTCTAAATTTAAATGTAAAAGAATACCTTGTGCCACTTGCCACACACGATCATCATCACCTACATAGGTACATAGAGTTTCAGATAATCCTCCCGGGAAGAGCAAGGGAGAAAATACGACAAAACAATATAAAAAATAGGAAATGAACATGTAGCTTTCACTTTTTATGTAAAAATTTCACCAATCAATTTTTTAGAGAATTTATTATTTTGCGTAGCAGATGAAATTACCATGGTCCTCATTGTTTTCAAAATATATTTCGTGAATTATAATGGCTAAAAATACCTAATATATATGCTACCATTTTTCTAATTATGTAAATGTACTTTATAATGAGATCAAGATACTATATACAAAGCCAACCTAGTTATGCATATATGATTTACTATACTTCTTTCTGATCAATAATAAAAATTATTATTATTATTGGTAAAAAACAATCGATGCAAAGTCTGTTCACATCCAATAGGCATTACCAAAAATGGAAAAATAACAAATTTAGATAAAAACATGAATACATCACATAAGGAACCATTATTGAAAATGGATGGACTTATAGAATTCATACAAAAAATTGTTACCTATAATAATTATTTGTTTTCGATTCAGTCCCCAGTAAAGAAAACGAAATGAAGTTTGTTACCTCGTCATTACCATTCAATTCAAAGTTTACCATTCCAAATAATAATTGCAGTTTTGATGATTGATGGTACAGATGAAAAAATCTTTCAAAATTATGGTATATTATTAAATATCAACATCATAACTAATAAATGGTGCAAAGACGACTAAGTTACTGGCTGTTGGACAACCAAAAACTTGTCAAACTACTTCACGACAGCTCGTATAATTTTCAATAAAAATACGTTTGGCAAACAATGAATGTTTATTTCTTAATAATTTAGCAAAATAAATGCCAGTTGCTACTTTTAATTTTAACCTTGCAAGAATATTTAGCGTTTAGTAAATGACTATTTTTACAATAAATATAAATTCCTATAAAGTTTCATACACTGCACCATATATATTGCAAATTATTATTGGTCTTAGAAATGAGAATCTACTTAAACCATTACATTACACCTCATTGCATTGGTTAAAAAACTACAGAGGTTGTTTCCAGACATTTTTTTGGTTTAGGAAAACCTAAAACCGATCTTTAACCCTATACTCCACTCGGTGTGGTGGGGATAAAATATAGAGTAACTTAATTGTGGTATATGGGCAGAAATTTAATTAACTTAATTGAAATTGAGACAAAAAATTACAATGACTAATAACTATGACTATTATTCAAAGTTGATATCTAATATTCGAAGCTAGTAATGTTATTATTTTGATTGGGGATACAAGAGACAGCAAGCAATCTTTTAAAGCGCAAAAAATTATTTTTTATTGGATTTCTATTTTAAAATGAACCTACAACCTGATACGAAATAAGTTGGAATTGAAAAATGAATTGAAAGTTAGATATTGTCTTGCAAGCGTTTTTTTTTGAAAACTACTATCAACTATTTAGTTGTAATTTAATTTTCGTGACAGTTAATGTCAATCATTTATGATTATGATACGACTATATGAGACAACTTAGTCAAGCTGGTATGATTTAAATGTACAGGTAACAAATTTAAGACACATGAGCCTGCTGTGTATTTGAATTATCACCTTGGTTACAAAAAGATCTTTTTGAGTAACATTATAAAATAAAACCTTGCCACAAAATGTGAATGGAAAAAACCAACACCAAAAGATAATGTAAAATGTATATATTACTATTTATGTATGTGTATCTTTCC
Organism: Zhuqinia jingwanae; assembly: GCA_027744095.1. Lineage (NCBI taxonomy): Eukaryota > Metazoa > Arthropoda > Collembola > Entomobryomorpha > Paronellidae > Zhuqinia > Zhuqinia jingwanae. The sequence goes on from JAHZNC010001273.1 coordinate 18,556, forward strand.
GTAATCATGTTTGAAAGCTCCATTGTACATTTTTACAAAGGAATATATATAGGTATGCCTATTTTTCATTTCCATGGAAGCCCTGCTCACCGTTATGGTGGTTTATAACAAAAGTAGACAACCGCCAAGAAGCAATAACCTCAAACGAGAGCAAAAAGTCTTCAACTCAAAAATAGGTGGTTAAATTTTTTTTTAAATTAACTCTTCCGATTATACCCACTTCTGTTTACTAAAGTACAAAAAAAACACGAACAATTAAGTGGTGTACTTTGTGCTGGGAACAATAGAAATACTAACAAAAAGTATTTTATCGTATTCAAGTATCATACGTGGCATGCCCACGTTTACACTAAAGCTTTCCTTTTGGCTTCGGAGTCATCAGTATTTTAAATCCACTATTCTTCCACGCGTGACCCGGTGCTGAGTAATATATATGTACCTACGTATACATTTATAGTAGTAGGCAGTTTAATTTGTGTTGAATTTCTGCCAACAAAGTGGTCATTATTATACCATCAACATGCCAGTTAACGACTTGTTACATTACACGTGAACATTGGAACATGTAGCATGTAGGCTACAAC
>JAHZNC010001274.1:0-16345 GCA_027744095.1 Zhuqinia jingwanae
AAAAGGGAGGTTTTAACCCTAACCCTAATAGCAAAGTTCTAATCTTCCTCTTCTGGCCAGAGTTAGTTTTGGCAGCAACAGCAACCTTTATTATTATGTTGCAGAATGAGATTGAACTTCCTAAAATGAGGATAAGTAAAACATGTATTGTTAGTCTCAATTTATGCGTGTACTCCTTATTTTATCAACGTAAAATATATATATATTTTACTTCATGTAAAGATCCATATTTGTTGACGCAAACTTATTCTCTCCGTATTCCTTACATAATAATAATAATAATAATATGTATTAAGATGAAGATGAGAGTCAACTAAATTTGCACATACATACATAAGTACATGCACGATAAGTACGTGTGTGCACTGAGCAGGTGTATGCAAATGTCTCAATTCACTTCTCCTTTCATTGGGCAGGTATTTATTTGTTAGTCAGTCACTCAGACTAATCCAGCCATGCTATCAACGATGGCATTTTGTTCTCTCTTTTTTTACCGAGAACAATTTTTTTTGCAATGTCTATTATTCTGTTCTCAACAACTCTCAACCAAAAAAACATGATGCTGAAAATGAAAGGGAAGGTTCCTCTTTGAATTGTGTGTAGTATCTAAATATAAAATCATGGGCAAAAAATATTATATGCCTACATTGAATCAGAACGATAATAATAATAATAAGGTACCGACATGTACAGACAAAAGTGTGAACTATAAGTTCTTCCCTGCTTTTATCTCTTTCTTAATAAGCTTATAATAATAATAACGAACGAACATTTTTCGTACAAATATTGTCGGATTTTTTTGTCTGCTCATTTTCATCATGACTCTACATTTTTCAATAAAAAATAAGGAAAAAAATGTGCAAAAATTCCAATGCTCCTTTAGTGAGGCAAGATACTAGGACCACATTGTATACCAATATAAAAATATAATATCCATATTATTCATATAACATATCACAACATCACGCATTGAAAGTTTTAAATGAAGCAAAAATAGAGTAATTTGTAATTGCAAATAATAAGCATAGGTACCTATACATAAACAAACTTATACGAATGAGCAAGTTCACTCTTCTAAACGTAGTCTTTTATTTCTATATTTTTTTATCATTAAAAGTGATGTGGTTTAAGGCACACATTATTATGTACATACTCCACCCGTCCCAGCCTAACTACATATAAACGTGATCATAAAATGTCATTTAATGTATGAACTATTTTTTTTTGTCTTCTCTGGCGTTACTGAAGGCGTCTTCAACGGCATTATAAAACGGATCATTATTATAAGCATAATAGGAATGGCAAGCAGCAATGCAATGGGCACCTGTCTATCAGCGATCACTGCTACACACAGACGCATCCAGCGAAATAGTTTGTCACGATGAATTTCTGTGGCTGGGTTGGGATGATACGATAGTAAATCAAAGGAGCCAGCTGGATACCTGTTGCCTTTAGTTGTACCTTTTGTATTGCGAAAACTGATTATATGGTTCAATCAAGCCATTTAAAAATCAGTGGGACATATATAGCGTCTTTACATTTTGTATTTATTTACCAACTAAAGAGCGCAGCGTTATAGCTTATAGTGAACCTGTATTTTTCTTTTCAATGCGCAAACAATGAAAAACGTTAGAAAAAAGTGCATCAGGAAAAAATTGTGCTTAAATATAATCCAAAAATGTATTTTTGTACTGTATGATTTTGGAGTTCATGAAATGACGAAATGTTTGTTATGTGTCTGCGTTTCTACGATCTTTTTTGTCCAGTTATAAAATACATTTATACTACTCGTTCACTTCTGGTCAGAACATACCCTAAATTCGCTTTTATTCACTCACGAGGCTTTAACGTTTTACGTAAGCAATATGCTATTGAGATCGTTCTGCGTGTCTGTCTGAGGTCTTTGTCTTTGTGGGATAATTTTTGTCCGTGTAAATGAAGTCAATTTTAATTGCGCCGTGATTTAAAACTTTGAATGCGTATAAAGTATATTAAGCGTACTTATAGATAATATAGATACACTTATTGTACACATTACTTTATTCGTGAAGCATTCAAGTATTGGGTAAACACAAACGTGTTCATGATAATTAGAACATTTAAATATATTTACGTATAATTGGAGGTAAAATGTAAAATATTATTTCGATAAAAAACTATCACGACCTAATAATATTCCTTTAAAAAAATGAGATATAAAAAATTTGATTTAAAAAAATACAATTAATGCACTCTATTGCATTGTCATTTTAAATGATTTGAGATTTAATAAACTATAGGAAAACAATCGTGAAAAAGCAAAAACAATGTATTAATTTCTTGGTAAGAATTATTATTTTTTAAACAAGTGAAGGGTAAGGTGACATTGAAATCTCCTACGGCAAGCTTAATATCTTGTGCATTCCACACCAAGATGCTAATTCTTGCGTTTTCCTCCATGCAAAAGAGAATACAAATGAAATTTGTAGTAATGACTCATGAGACATGGTACACTGAGGTGGTGCCAGCTAAGCAAGTACAAAGTTACCATTTTCAAGCATTAACTTAATTAATTTTTTCCGGATTTCCAAAACAAATTGTCTTTACAAGTTTAGAGATGTTTTTATAACTTTTTCCATGATATAAGGCACACAGTTTGTTTTACAAAAGAGGAAATGTGTTTAAGTACAAAGTACAAATATTGCAGCTTATTAAATGACATTTATAATAATTAAACATTTTTTTACAGTATTGTCATTAATCAATCATTTTAAGAATACCAACACTTACAATTAGTATTAGTTCCTATAATAAACCGTTGTACAAACCTTCCAATAACTAATTACACACACGCCCACGTCAAATTAAAAAAAAAAAACTTTGTAATATTTACACAAGTGTTCATATGCGAAAATTACAACTTTGTCTATTGCGCTATTGCTAATTATAACTTGCGCATGATCAGAGTTTTTCCATTTTTTGCTGTGAGCGGAGCTACCCTGTCAAATTTTGATGCATCATTCGTATTTTTAAATTACCATGAAATTCCGCACCCGCAGGCACAATATGATTATGTATTGTTTTCTTGTCTGCATCCAGCATTGGTGATATATTGTATGAGTATCGTTGTGACGCAAAAAAAAGAAGAAACAGGTGGACAAAGGAAAACATTTCACGAAGAAAATCCTTATCAGCTTATAATCCATGTCATGATTTAGTAATCAGTAAACCAGTATCACGATTACTTGCATTCGGTATTAATTTCAGGATAATATTATTTGTGACTGATGGATTATAGACGATTATCATGTTCCTAAGTTTGCATGTTGGTGCATATAATGTCATAATATTTACGTGCAGTTGGAACTTAATACTTGGAGAAATATTTTTTTTTCATTGATTTGGAGTTTGGAGAAGTATATAATATGCGGCATGCGGGACGGGATTTCCCGTTTTCTATTGCGTGTGTTCTTTAAAACTCACTTCCTTCCCATAAATACCCTCAAGAAAATATTATGATTCCTTTTGCATTTGTCGACGTAACATAAGATCACAAGTAGCGCTATCTATTTCTTACTTTTAAAATTTACAATTGCATCAACCTTCCACTGATGCATGGTGACTGATGCGTTGAAATGCAAATACGTAATGGATATCTTCACCGTGAATTGGATAAATTAGCCGTTGATATACAGATGGGAGTCCTGCGTAATTCTGTCATACTTGTAATCTTATAATTATTTTACAACAAATAATTCTAATGATCATTCTGACAAAATTTCACGTTAATTAAGGCTAATATTTATGACTGTCGGCTGTCGCAAACTTCCCAAAAACAAAGGCAAAAATACTGCATATTGTCAGCCTTAACCTACTTAAAACACATCAGGAACAATGTTACATTGCTACATTATTCATTTCTTTGTAGATAATGTTAGTCTTGGGTTTTCAAATGAACTGTTGTGCTAGGTAATTTCATGTTAGTTGTTATTAGTTTATTCGCAGGTTTTAACTCTTGCTTTCACCTTTTTTACGAACACATTTTACAGGACCCAAGGTCGCTATAGAATATGTATTTTCAAGAGCACTAAAAAAATCAAGGTAAAAGTGGCAATTATTGTGTAACCATAAATTCTACACGTTGTTGCCTGTTGCTTTCTTTTTCACAGATAATTTGTTAAGTGAGAATGACAAAACCATTTTCGTCGAGTTGCGCTTCCTTGAGTCATTGAGTTAACATCAGGCAGCATAATATGTTTTATCTCTTAAAACTTTAATTTCTTGAAAATAATACTAGGTACATAAGTTCATACATGTATTGTTTTAGATCAATTGTCACTTGTACATTTTCATTTTAGTTCACGCCATTTCACCATGTTTTACAGTACTATAAGCTAAAACAGCTTTAAATTAACTTTGATGTATATTTCACGAATTTTGTTCCTGCAAACTTACTAAAGTGTCAAAAAATAATAATATATACACTTGATGTTGTTTATAGATGTTTCAATGTTTTAATGCAGCTATAAAACAGCTGGACGCCTACAACAAATAAGAAGCCAGTAATTACTAAAGCCCAACGGCAAAAGATGTTGCATAATATGTGATGATGATGATGATGATGAGCATTAAACCTTACAAATATTTACTTGATTCTTTATGTACCTAAGCCATAAAAATGTAGGTATATTGGTAAAGATATAAGATACATATCAACATCATACTGAATATATAATATAGTACCTATAAACTATGAAACGTGCGACATAAAAATATATTTATTTATTTATTGCATTTTGATTTACACTCAAAGCATCCTTCCATTTAGCAGGATATAAAAAAATAAAAAAATATACATACGACTACATTACCTAAAAAATAGGTATTATTATTATTATAAACGCTTTTTTTGTTCAACGTGCACTTATTGACTTGCTTTGCAAAAGAGTACTAACAAACCAAGTGCGTACACAAATGTTCATGACAGGTGTTTAAAAACGCATCTTTTTCAGAAATGTTCCCATTTTATGGCTACTTTGGTGGAAGCGAGAAAGGTTGCTCCAAACAAAAGCTTATGTCTTCTTATGGTGAAGGTTGTAAGCTTGAAAAACATTAGTACAGGAAGTTTATCATACATTTTTAAAGCAAAACCGTTTTTACTTTTTATTTTATACCTTCACATTTTCTTTTTAAAAATTTGGATTTACTGCACACACATGCTGTTATTAATTAATCACGCAAATCCCATTATAATAAACTAAGAGAATATTTTATGAAGTAATTTGCAGATTGCTAACTAGTTATATCATATTTATGACTTTGAATTATTATGACGCAGTTCTTTGGGTCAGGTGTAAAGACCCTGGCTACGATACATATATACATAGACAGTTAATAGTAAAAAAATGGACAAAGATTAAGTCATAATTGAAGGTAAGCATTTTTTCGAGCAACTTTTGCTTAATGGTGTTAATAAAGTGACGATAAAGCCTAAAAAACCATCGTAATTACCTAAGCACTTACTTGGCTAACTGGGTGTGAACATGATAATTAATTTGCAAAATATAGATAGCTCGAAATAAATATATAGTAAAAAAATACATACCCACTTATTAAAATTTAGACTTTGTCATTTGAAGTTTCACGTGCTTCAGACACATTCCATAAATATGTATCCATTGTGTCTTTTCGGATACTTCACGGATACAATACTCATTCAATACAATTTGTTTTATAAAATACAAATATAAGATGTCATTTGAAGTTTCACGTGCTTCAGACACATTCCATAAATATGTATCCATTGTGTCTTTTCGGATACTTCACGGATACAATACTCATTCAATACAATTTGTTTTATAAATACAAATACAAGCCATTTCATTCTACGCTACTCTTTTTTGTACATTGTGTACGATAATAATAAAGAATAATAATAATAATCATACGTTGGGGAATGCGGGGAAAGGTGAAATTTCATTTGAACCAAGATATTCAAGTCATCATAAATTCAATCTCAACTATACTCATGACTCATGACTCATCCCAACCCAATTGAGGAATGCGGGGAAAGGTGAAATTTCATTTGAACCAAGATATTCAAGTCATCATAAATTCAATCTCAACTATACTCATGACTCATGACTCATCCCAACCCAACCTGTCCATTCTCAGCGTAAATTTATAAGGGAACGTAAGGTAAGAAAAAACATTTCAAATGCGAAAATTATGCACAACACTACCATTTGAAATGATCATTAAAGAAAGACTGGCTCCTAAATAACTGAAATGATGATGATGTGGTTTATGATTTTTGCGCACCGCTGTGTAAATATGATGTAAGGTGTAAATATGTAAATTAGACTGAAATATTGCAATTATGATAAATACATTAAATAAATTTTTTTTTTGAAATTCGAGATGCTCATATAATCTCATCTTCACAACATCACAACAATTTTGTGCGTGTCTATTTTGAGGGTTAGGATACCCGAGTATTTTTCCCGGTGTTGTATCGCATGCGTGTCCTTTTAACTTTTAAAACAAAAAAAGTGTGAATTTTTCACGAGCGCAGAAGAACTGGAAAGACTGGATTAGCCAAACATTTTTTAAAAAACAGGATGGAGATGGATAACGAATCTCTGTCGGTCGGTACTTTACAATCACGGGAGAGCACACGACAAAAAAACATGTTTTAAAAGTGAATTTCGGTACTTCTTTTATTCTTTTACTTCATAAACTACATAATATTTACGTTTAATGTCTTCATGTATGGCATAATGTGATGGCATATGAATGTGCTAGCATACAAATTTTGTAATTTTGCTCATATTCCGGGGAAAAAAAGATAAAATAAATTAGCTACATTACAAGAATAATGATAACGAATGACCTACTATTTTGCGAATATTGTGTTTTTGAATAATTGTTAACTTTCTTGTGCAGTTGCAGCTTTTAAACATCTAGCTGCTGCAACATGTGTAGTAGTCCATTCATAATAAACACAATAACAATCTTTCTTTTAAAATCCTCAGTTATAACTTTTTTACACAATAGTTCGTGCTTTAGTTGCTGCTGACGTCAAAAACACGATTACTTCAATCCAATAAAACTGAGAGCCAAAGTGTCATGTGAAGTTCACATTGTGAACTCCAACAAATCCTTGTTCAAAACAAAGGCACCATACGCCCTTTTCTAATTACCAGACCTGATTCAATTATTAGAATGACATTTTTTAGATGAGATTTTCTACAACAAGTAGAGAGAGAGAGAGAGAGAGACCTTCACCGTGTAAATGTGAGAATCAATCAAAACTTCAAATTGGATAATAATTACAACAACACGCTATTTTGCATATTTACGACCGTGTCTATAAGAAGAAACACGACAGTATAGTTTGCAATAAGAGTTATTATTTAAATGTAGTAGCATTATGTGATATAAGAAGTATATGGGATACAAGAGGGAGATAATATGTAGTACCATTCCTCATCATCATCATCATCACATATTACAATAATTCATCATGAAATTATATTTTTTAAATGAGTGTGCATACCCAAACGGAAGAATGATCACAACAAAGAATTCTTTGAGTACTGACAAAGGTCCCCTCTATTAAATTGGGAAAATATCTCTCTAAACTTCTCCACCACCTTGTGCACTTCACCTGATCATGTGAACCTTGAAACTCCCTGAAAGGCATTTACTAAAATTGGTGTTCAAAAATAATTTTCTTGAGACATGCACGCATGTTAATGCTAATATTGTTTGTTGGTCTCTGATCTGACTATATACCACAACAGTTGAATTGTAAACTATAGTATAACATAACAAGTTACAACAATTTCTTTACTATTTTTCCTCCTGAAGAGTAACTACATATTTTTATTTATTACCTTAAATTGTCAAGTGGAAGGCATTTAAAAAATATTCAAAACAGCAAAACAACAACTACAGCCAACAATGGAATGAATATATTTATCTATTCTTGTGCTCTTTTAATTCAACCAATGAGTGACGACGCCAGTTCATCTTGAAATTTATGGTAGTTAACCTAATTAAATACCAATTTAACAGGCTATATACAATTCATCCATCAATTGGTAGTATTATTGTGGTGACCTTAAGGACGATAGGTTCATGTTGCAGGCAGTGGCCAGCCCATTCATTACCTATTTTGCGTTGTGTATGTCCATGCACAGCCCTTCGGAAATTGTGTTGACCAATCCAACACAAGACTTGGTGTCTGCGAGGATGCAAAAGAGTTATGAGTGGTGGAAGGTGGAAGTTAATGTGAAAATTGTAAATTAAATTTTCGCTTTTATTTAATGCATCAATAATATTCATTGATTTTTTTGTAGCCTTAAAAGAGCTGGCGGTTTTATTTTTACTTTTTCATTCTTGCAAAATGTAATGGTATTTTAGAATGATAAAAAAATTAATTTTGACAAGTAGTAAGTGTAAAAGAAATGACCCAAGTATAGGTAGTTTTTTTTTGGCGTGCCAACTAATTCACTTTAATGTACTGTTTTTTTTCTTCAACTGCGCGATAGAGATGATATAATAATTTGATAACCTAACGATAATGGGGAAGCAGCCAAACAATCTCAGGGACTCATTTGTCATCATGATCTTTAATTTATTTGTCGAGTTGTAAGTTTAATGCATTGATAATGAACCTTATTTCACCCAGGCTGTGTATTTCGTGAGCAGTGAGTGCAACTCTGTCCGTTCCACGTCAGTTTAGCCAATAATATTACTCTTTTTGAACATGTAACAATTAATTACTGGCTTACCAAACCTTAGCAAAACTATTAACCGTACGCAGAACGACTTTATGGTTAGATTGTTGTTTCGTTTCTTAAATCCTTAACCTTTTAACTTTAGATGTCGTTTAACAAATAATTAAAGTTGCTATGCTGCAATCTCATCGTCACAGTCCAGTGGCATTCCAAATCAAGGAAATTTGCCAGTCGTTTGTATAGTTAGATGTCTACAAAGTCTAAAACCATAAATTTGGAGATCTTTTAAATATTGTAAGGTTTTTGTATCCGCATGCGCATGTACATTACAAAGATAATTAGGTACAGGTAACAAAGAGAAGGGTGAAAATTCTTGTTGTGCATGCCCATGCTATACGTAATTTCTTCCCTTGTGAAATTTTTATCTTGACAAATCAAATCAGACAATCGTAAGTATGATGATGACATAAATAAAAGAATTTAATGGTAATTGCATTTCATTCACTCTCCTGTCTCAATCAATACATTGATTACTGTTTCCATTTGTATTCATTCTGTCTGACACGTTAACAAATTCAAGTTGATTGGCTTTTGAATTTATTAGTGCACTTTTTGACATGATCATGATAGCAAGGAAGGGAGACCAAATGTACCAGCTTTCACATTTAAATTTTAAATGTTATATATTTCCGATCATCAGTGATGCAGCTTACGTGAGCAGATTAGATTTATTGTCTGTTATTTTANATAAATAATTATCATTGTTATAACCGAATAACGCTAACAGCAAAAATTAACAATAACAGTAACAAATTTCATTCTAAATACTACTGTTAGTTCAACTTTGAACTTGATAGATTCTCGTATAAAATATTATGAAATAAGCATGTATTTTAGTTTCTGGTAAATTGTATGGTTAATACTTCTACTCTCAGCTGTCTAAATCTGCACGTCAGTTAAAATCCCTAGCACCCCATATATGATTATTAGCTATCATCAACAAAAATTAAATAGCTCCGCATCCCAAAGCTGTCAACAGCCAAGGCAAGCAGCAGTCACTGCAAATTTACCTGTTTTCGGATATGATAATTTATAAATTCACTTGGACTTTGATTTTGACATAAAAAGCGTGAATCCTGCTGACAGACAATCACTTTAAAAACTTGTGGACACAAAAATTATTAGTATGCGAATACTCGCGACTTTTATCTTCTCTGAAGGTTACAATAAAAAGGGTGAAAATTACAATTTTTTGTGTTTTAATGATTTTTAAGAAACAATCTTACATGTTTATTAGTATTTACACCAAATAGCAACATGGTTTAAAACAATGTTAAGATTTGCTTGATTGTACCGTAATAAGTTGTGTACATAAAATATTACAGTTTTTCCTCAACTTAAAGTTTAGCTGATGATGCTTATAAAATCCTACTCTCTTAAGATCCGATCATATTGCAATGCGAAAAATTATAAATAGTACAAATTTTACAGTATAAATGAGCGTTGTGCCTTACTTTAAAAAGGAAAAGTAAAAGTACAAAAATGAAGTGCAAACAGAGAACTTGACATTTAAGAAAGACTGAATGGATGAGATCCCATGGGCAGAGAATGACAGTACTTTGGAATGATGATGATGAGGTGCGTTTTTGATTAAATCTTACAAGATTTTCTGCTTTTTGTACTCTCTGTACTCTTTACTGACATCACCGTAAACAAATAAAAAAAAATCGTGAAGCGTGCATTGTTTGCTCCAGTGTGTTTATGCAAACATAGTCATGACATGAATGACTTTTGATTGGCAGATTGAGGATGATAAAAATGGATTTTGACTAGTAGTTTTTCTACCAACCACGATCACATGCTCCTCACATCTTGATTAATCCATCAAACAACAAAAAAAAAGATAGTAAGTTTACTTGATACTACTTGATGTCATTCAAAAAGCAAACAAACAGTGTAAAATTTATTTGCATTGCACTGCTTGAAAACAAAATACAAACACTCGTGAATTACATATTATTTTGCATTGGATTGCCTGTCAGCAATTTCCATAAGACACTGAGGGGAGAAAAAAACACACGACAACAAATTTGAATTTTGAAGCGAATCATAGGACGTATGTAAAAAACAAATGCATGCATACAAAACACATACAACAGACAGGCTACAAATATGTCGACGTCGACCTTTTGAATTTCAATCGAATTTCAGACGAAGGTCGATATTTCATTTGATTTCAATGAATTCCAACAAAAATAACCTATAAAACAAGAGACGGTTTGTCCTCATCTTTCAAGAAGCCAGCACAGTATGATATGATAATTACAATGTGTTATTCCGTAGTTGCCTAAAAGACTTCAGTTTCAGTTAGCTATATTATATCTCACCCATTTCGTGAGCTATCAATTCATATTATTATATTTTTTTTGTTTCATTGTTGATTAGATGATAAAACTCCCACTGTCTGTTCAATTCCACTATGTTTTTTTTATACCTAGTTAACTAGGTATGCACCTTTTCAATAATATAATACCGTGCAAAAAAATGCAATGCAGCAAATTATGTACAGTGATTTGATTTTCATTCCTCGTAAACTTAATTGAACGTGAAATTTCATACATGACTATAGTCATAATCAATGAAATATGACTACCCAAACATTACCAATATGAGAAGTGAGAAGGGATAATAATATTAATAATAATGCACGCGTGCAATCCTTTTTTTATGATTGTTAGGAGAAAACTTCGTGATCCATAAAATTGAGGAAAATATTATACCTTTTCTTCTGAAAATGATATGTATTGCCATTTATCATGATAACAATGTAAATTTGTAATAATAAAATGTTACGTCTTCTTACCTCCGTTTCCATTCCCTGTAGCTCGCACACATACTCATTGCTGTTAAGTTGAGGATGAAAGCTGAGTTGGGACCAGGCTCGTGAAAACTTTTTGAAAGGTCTACTATGGCTTCGGATCTCTACGCTGTTGACGCTTCCACGATTTTTCTTGTTTTCAGGAAGCGTAATGTCAGAGCGACCACTGCTTCGTCTCAAATCTATTGAATGGGATGTGTGTCTTCGGGAGTTGGATTTTAGTATCGAGTTGTTTTCGAAAAGAGAAGGTGTGTCTTTCTCGTCAGTTGATTTTGTGGTGGTGGACACAATCGTTGTTGGGCTTATCGTGTCACTACTATTTTTGCTTTTGTTATTTTCTGAGCTACTACCGCCAGAATTATTGTAGAGTTCTGTTCCATTTATTACTGCATGTTTAGTTGTGTTGCGATCGTTAAGCTGTGCTAATTTACTTTCCCCCTCGTTTTGAAGATCGTCTTCACTTTCTTCGGGTACAAATGCCAAGTTTGTCGTGCCATTGAGCATAAGGTTCAATGGCTGTGAGGAAATTTTTCTTTTGGGTTTCGTGGATTCCTTTTCGGATGTTGTGGTATCCGACTCGGAAAGTTTGACGGTACTCATTGTTGTGCTTTTAAATTTGGATTTGAAATTTTACAGCTTTGATGCATAATACGTACGTACACATCTATGGTTAATACTTACATAAATTTAAAATTCTCTTACATTTTGTTAACGGCTTGCTACTAAATTGTAATTACACATGATGAAATGTGGAGTGTGAATTAAAAGTTTGAATAGATTTTACTATGTGATTCACTAAAATATCAAAGAAATGTATCTTGGTTGTTGCAATTAAGTTAGTAGGTTAAACATAAAACAATTCACCACTTTAACCACTTGCGTCGTTTTCTTAAAAATACAAATTAAGATTGCTTACTAACGTTTAAGAATAACTTTTTATACCGCAATGCATGCAAAAGATTTGCCACTTGTGTCAAGTCAAACACAAAACCTCAACAACATCCGACGAAACTAATATGTAAAATACATAGATAAACAAAACAGAAAGTTTTGCTGGGGCGAGTTGAGACTGATAAAAAATTTGGTGCTGGTGACGGCTCATTAGCGTGCAACATTATATTTTTTAACACCATACCACTGCTACTACAGTTCTACTAAACTGATATCTCAAAAAGATCTCTATATCAATCTGCCACTAATCACTGCTAATTTGATTATCCAGCCCCTTCATAACAAATTACCGCTGTTGGCCACAAAAAATGATAATAAGCCTTAATGTACAGGTAAGTGCGGTGGTAGGTAACAGGTACAATCGGAGAAACTCATTTCTCATTTCTGCTACAAGTTGTTGATTGCATGATCATGATACCCATCATCATCATCAACATCATCATCACATTATCACCATCAACCTCACCACCACCATCATATCACCAACATATATATAAGTATATACACCCTTCACCTTAACGTATCCGTCCGAGCCAAAGCTGCTCGCAGTTTGTTACTCGTAAATCGCATTATGGTACGACCACAACAGCAGCTAGTCATCCGTGCTGACTTATTTATAACCCCGAATATCTTAAAAAGATGCAGTCATCAGAAGAGTACATTAAGTAAAAGGGACCATTTTGCCTTGCATTTTGCAGTGGTCATTATTTTTGCTTCGTGTATCAAAACGTCTGTACAAGGAACAAATACATACAAATATATATATACAAAAAAAAATGTTCCGTACATACATCTAATTTTTATGTGAAGGAAGGATATAAGCTTTATAGAACAATATGAAGATGATGATGATGATGATGACAAACATATAACATAATTTTTTTTCTTGTTGAGAGGTACACACATTTTTGTTGAGCAAGGTAAGCATACTCATGATTCATGAATATTAAACTAGCTGGACTTGCTTGAAATCAATGCAATATTACTTATTATTCTTCTCCCTTTGAAACATTAATTTTAAGATTTATAATCCTTTTCAAGTATACAATCTACGTAACTCAGCGAAAATGCATCATACAAAATTAATGTTGCATTTACTCATTTTACTCAAGTATATATATATACCTTATACCTATGTATGTATGTAGGTATACATGTGCGTAAGTCTCACATTGTTATCAACTTATCATCATCATAAACAGACCCGACTAAAGACAGAATAAAGAGCTTTACATTACATTTTTTTATTAAAAAAATAGACAACAATACAATGGAAAAATAAAACAAAAGCTTCTTGTAAAAATAATTAACCAAAATTTACAATGATTTGTTGAAAAAAAATTGTCTATGTATATGATAGTAATAATGATAGCGTATGTACAGTAGTATAAAAAAAATTACTTAGAACATAAAATATTGTTGTTACCTTCTTAAATTAAGTTGTATAATGGGCTTGTTTGAAGATTACAAAAGTCTTCTTGAGAGAAAAAAAAATATTCCTTTTTTCTTCTTTTATCAAGTTTTTGATCCTTTTCCACTTTTTGATGTTTCACGTGAAACATATTATGTATATATATTTATGCTGACTATACCTATTATTATGTCATGTGATTTGTCAGCTTTGCTAATTCGTGAACATGAAATATTGCACAATTATAAAAATGGGCGCCTGGGCCCTGCCCAATTTAGTGTATACTTTATACAAAAAAATGATGAAGTTTTTACTTGAATGGAAGTTAATTCAATAATTCCCTTAAAAACCATGTAGTTATATCAATAGACTTATAACATGAATGAATACTTTTTTTTACAAAATGACCTTTCTAAGTATAATAGAAAAAAAATCGGCAGTCAAAAAAAAACGCAGAGCCTTATTAACTACACCACACAACATACATTCCCTTGAAGATTTTGTTTATAAGAAAGTAACAGAAATAATTTTTTTCATAAAATTTAACCATTCCTTCCTACCATTTCCAAATCCATCTTGAGGCAAGCAAGGATGTCATTAATTCAGTTTACCTAACCGCCGCTGCTGTTCAATATTACAAAATATGGTTACTTAAGTCCAAATGGTCATTATCCTTGCTAAAGTTTCTGTAGTCTTAAAACATATATTGTATTCCACAAAATTGTACACATGTTGCATTATGTTGCATATGAAACAACCAAAAAAAACTAACAATGTACAATATTGCCCCAATTAGCCTTGCTCACGAATTGACTTTTTATTGAAATGAATGCAAAAATGAATTCGTCATCGCTGTTAAAATCTGCATTTCAAGCAGCAAAAGTGATGCTTACCAACTAATAATATATTATAAAGGTCAGCTCTATGCAAGCAGGTCACAGTTTTTCAGTGCCTACAATATATCTGCCACACAGACACACCAAAAATAACAAACCTATTATTTTTTGTCAGTTTTTGGGATAAGTACCTGTACCTATACTTAAATACCTTTTTTATCTTTTAGACAATAATAATGCAATTCTAAAACGCATAACAATGAGCAAAATAATAATAATAATAATAATAACATGAAGTCGTCAACATCAAATGTTCCACAATTCATTAAAAAAAGTGTTTCCTGCAAATTCATTCACTTCATTGTCGACAGAGATGTCAAAAAAAACTTGATTCTTTTTTTTAGCACTGACTACTACTCAACCGCAATATATTCAAAGATAAAGCTTGACTCCTGCCGCATTGCAAATAAGAACTGTCGAAAAGACCAAAATCCTAAATATTCTACATTGTACAAAGGAAAAGCTGATAAAAGATGAAAAATGAAAGAATGAAACAACAAAAGAGGAAGAAGAGTGGATTTTGGTGTATATTATTCAATTATGTTATGGGTGTAGAAGCGGACGTTTTGAGCAATAAGCTTGATCATCATCATTGTTAAAAGTAATTATTAGCATTCAACAGACAAAGGTCTTCAACAATTCAAATGCGGGAATGGTGTGGTGGTGGTGGTGTAAAAATTCAATTAGCCGTGCATCTTGTTTTTTTCTCTTCTGGTTCATGTTGGTGGTGTTGATGGTGCTATACCGTTTTTAGGTTGTTTTTAAAAAGTCAACACTAGATACTTTTTTTTCGTAAAGTCTTATGACCTAACTAGTATTTCATTCAACGCGGATGATGATGATGATACACATGATGATCATGATCATGGTTGCAAGTTTTCATTGTCAGAGAGGTTGACTGTTGATTTATTAACGGAACAAGGTGTAGATGACATCCAGATAGAATGTGTCTCCTGCCTCCCCACCTATGAAGACAACAAGGTGCCCATGTGGTGCCCAAAAAGTGCCGTTTTTGTACAATTTCTGCACAAATATACACCAGAGCCGCGGACGAAAGGTCACATGCATTCGTTTCGTATTATGTACATAAATATTCTATTAAGCGAGCTTTATTGTCCTCAAATGATAAGCGATAAAATTCATTATTTCATTATATATGTTGTAATGCTGACATGTTCAAGGTTTAAAAGACAACTAAGAAAAATACAAATGTGACCAGAATGAAATATTGCGCACTTATGGAAATAAATATATATTCTTCTTCTTCTTTTGCCCTGCAAAACAATTTTACTCTTTATTTTGACGTGTCAGATGTCTTTTAAACTTTTAAAGTTAAATGGATCGTGAACAAAAATTGACGTGGTAGGATATCCTGATGATAAGCAATAATGCTCATCATTGTGCTGACATGGATCACTCATCATAATCACACGATGTGTTTTTGAGATTTTTTATATTTGTTTGTTGTTGCAAATATATTTTTCCC
>JAHZNC010001275.1:0-27297 GCA_027744095.1 Zhuqinia jingwanae
ACGATGATGGTAGTAGATGGTAAACTAGCACGTGTCAACATAATCTTCCCGTGTTTAATAATAGGTATTTGTTGACTATTATTTTTCCATTTGCATTGCATACACACTCACCAAATCCAGATGTCCCGTTTTTACGTAAAATGTACAATGAACATGCTAGTAGCATGAGTCCCCATGGTGAGTGTCGTGTGTAGCGAAAGCGAATAAGCCATCATTAAAATTTGATCTTCTAAAATAATGAAGGAAGAGTAATGTAGTCAACCAGACTGATATGAAGTTAAGCATTTGTGTATAAATTTCGTTTTCTGGGTCCACCGTATTGACAAAGTAAGATAGTCGTGCTATGTTTTGTTAGGGACACGCGCCTGACCACCTCACAATATCCCTCTGCGAATTTTCCTCCAGCCATGTTCCCACGCACGTGTATATGCACTAATATTGCATTATCATCATCGCTATGACCTATACATACATGAGCAAACACAAAAATTAAGGAAAAAGGGGCTCCTCCATTCATATTAATATGTTCGTTTCATAGAGTCAACACCAACTATTATTCGGAAGGAGTGTGGCCAGGCTTTTTATGGTGTCGGTTCATTAAAAATATTTGCCCTTTTACTCAACTTTATGAAAATTGACAAAACCTTTTTAGGAAAACAAATTACTTTTTTTTTAGATTTAAAGGCTTATGCTCTCAAGCGATCACGTGATTAGTAAAAATAAATATTTTGAGTTTTTTAATAAAATATATTTTGGATTTGAAGTACTCTCTCTCTAAAAGCTAAGAAGAAGCTCTCTAAAAAATCAAGAGAACTCTTGTAAAAATATTAGTAGTAGCATGCATGCTTGTTTTTAGAAAATCACTTTTTTTCTTAAATAAAATGTGTCGTCTTACATCTTTTTACCTGTCGCTACTTCACTCGAATCACACACTCCATCAATCAATTTAATCCTTTCATTAAATAAAATAAGGCTATACCCTCCTCCGCCGCAACTGAACTTTTTTTTAAACATCTGTCTTTTTTTATTTATACATAACCAATAACTATTTTTGTATTTTTGGTTGACCTTGGCCTTATTTTTTCACATATTAAATCCAAATCCCTGGCCCTTTCTTACATTTTCTTTTAAAATTTGTTTTCCCCTGTTCTTTAAAAATCAGATAAAAAGGTACGAGAAAAAATTGTAAAAACATCAGAAAAACATATA
This sequence comes from Zhuqinia jingwanae, assembly GCA_027744095.1. Lineage (NCBI taxonomy): Eukaryota > Metazoa > Arthropoda > Collembola > Entomobryomorpha > Paronellidae > Zhuqinia > Zhuqinia jingwanae. Next base: position 1,210 of record JAHZNC010001275.1, read on the forward strand.
TAATACGTTTGCTTTTTTATTAGCCACACAGCATGTTATGTAATCGGTTCAGTTGATCTATTTACAAGAAACTGTTATAAAATAGTCAATATTTTGGATTCATTCGAAACTATTTCTGTCCTTTTCCTTATAGATTTATTTTTAGGTTAAGAAAAGTGTAACTAGCTTTGTGGTCCTAATCCTTTCTTTTGAAAAAAAAAATGCGGATTTCTTTTTAGATTCGAGGAATTCCTCACGGAAACATGAAATAACGGTAACGTCAGAAATATTTTAGAAAATGAGGATAGGCTTTGAAAAATAATATTCCATATTTGTTTAAATTATGAGCTTTAGTAAAAGGATAAAAGTATTTCTTATATAAAAAAATTTCTTTACGCTGTGGATGGGTGGTTATAAGCATCACACCTAAGACTAGATTATATACAACATAACGCAACGAAAATCGACATTAAATAATTTTGTTTTTAAAATTGTATTGACATAGAAAAGCTACCCGTTGAACATATTTGAGCATGTGCCTAAAGATGCTTCAGATTCCTTTTAAAGGATTTGTTCCCGTGAAAACTTAATGCAATTAAAAACCTTGTCAAAAATGCTTCAGATTCCTTTTAAAGGATTTGTTCCCGTGAAAACTTAATGCAATTAAAAACCTTGTCTTGGAACTGCTGCCTTCTAGAAATGTTGTGTGCAGAAAAGACAGAGCAAATTATTTCGAACTCAATTTACAATCGATTAATTAACTTTACATAATTATTTACCCAACCTATCTCTCTGCTTGCGTTGCTCTCAGACTGTTACCCCGAGCTTTTGACAATTTAGGTTGACTTTAGAAAAGTCTAAACAAGAACAACTCGACCAGTTTTATCCGTAATGTATTTGAGAGCACATGATAAGAACGAAATTATCAAAATTTAATATATTTGAATTTCTTTTTGACGTCATTCATGGAACATGTGTCGGGCAACTATGTTAAAGTGAATAACTTCTATAATATTTTCTACCCCGTATATATTTGAGCACTGGAATCACTCTGACCATCAAGATCTATTATGAAACTGTCTGAACACTGTTCATTGGAAGGATGGAGTAAGTAGGTACGGTCATTAAACAATAATGTTTTTATAGTGACACGCGACTTTATAAAGAATAAAGAATATTAGGAAAATATTTTTTCCCACGAGACAGTCGAGTAAAAATGCTTTATACACCCTGCAAATACGCATACCCTTCCAAAAACCCTATAAAATCCGAGGGTGAATACATCGTCGTCGGTGAGGTCGCTACCCTGCTTGTTTATCAACCTTCACTACGTATGCACGTGCGTGGGAAAAACATTTTCGGGGATTTCGCAGAAGACCCACAACCCGGCATACAGCATGGGGTGTGCCTGGCGTGTGTCATATTGATTATGTCAGTCTCTTTACTTTGATAAAATAGGTGATTAATTTTGTTTAGTGAAGTTGCAACTGAAACTTATGCTAACAATGATTTAGTTCTGTGGTGGTAGGTAGGAGGGCTTGGTTATGATACATGAGGATTAACAGCCCAGCAAGCACTCATTAAACAAAGGGCGCAATAAAGAACTTATTTGATGATGGAGACGTCAAGTTCTTTTTTTTTGGGATTGTTATTATTTTGAGATTGAACTTTATTTTTTAATGATGATCAAATGAGAACAAGATAAGTATTTATGTACGTATGTATTTTGCACCTACTTTTGTGCACCTACTTGTTTATGCTAGATCCTGTCCACACATCATGATACATCGTTTTACAACAACAATCAGTTTCTAAAAGCTGTTTTTTTGTGAAGACTCAAGATTTTTCTCGTGGGAAACCATCTGCTTCATTTTTACTCGGAGTTATATTATGCCCGCGCAAATTATCAACAACAAAAATATAACACTCGTCAGGTGCACTATTTCACAATAGCTCATGGGTAAAAACTTCCGTATATCTTGATGAACTTGCAATTTACTTATTATATAAACAGGAATAATTAAAGTTCACATAGTTTTATAACCCATCAAAAATGTTGTGCTGATGATTCAAAACATTGGAATTCAGCTTCGTTTTAATAATTTAATAAATTTTGGTGGTGCGCCAAACTAACAGGTTGCATGAAATTGACAGGTAAACTTTTGGAAGGGGTATTGTGAGATCAAAAACTATACACGAAAAAAAGTATAATGTTAATCCGTACAGTATAATTAAAGCATCCTGATTTACAAATTTAAGGTAATATGTAATGATGAAACAGGTTGAAGAATAAATTTAATCACAACGTTCCAGGTGTTTCTTTCTTTTGTATTTTCCTCCGAGGCGAAATTTGATACCATCAAGCCCAGATCAACCTTATAAAAAAGAATCTGGAACGAAGAGTGTAGTTTCCGCTCTGTTGTCATTTCATAAAGATTCCGCTTATTTTTTGTTAGATTCTCATGAAAATCAGGTCAGGTATATTTAGGCTCGTCCTAGTTAACACTCTAACCTGCGCAAGTACTACTCCTTTTTGATAAGGGTTCATCTCTCCCTATTCAAGATATAATATACCTGTAGCCCATTTCACCAAACCTTTGCAAAGTGCAAAGTACCTTGCAAAGTAAATTTTTCAGTGTTAAATTTGAAAAGTATCACTTGGCAACATTTTTAAATGGACAAAATACATTGATGCAAAAGTGCAAAGTAAAACTTGCAAAGTGGTGAAATGGGCTACTGATATCGTGTAAAAACAACCTGTGCCTTAAAATAGAGGTTTTCTTCAAGTGTACTTAATACTTACTACTTAATCTTGAACTGAAGTAGTTTACTCTAAGAAAGTAGTGTTGCTGGTATGTTGTATCAGTTTACTTGATCAACCATCTGCTTTCCGTTAAAATCCATGGTTTCTTGTAAGAATTTAAAAAAAAATATCACAAGGAATTGGTTAAAATGGTATATACTTTTCCCATTATCTCGTGACCTCAATTAATTATTGAAAATTTTAATATAACACATGCATTACACAATATGGGCTACCAATAGACTTTACTATGCGTTTAACTAATTAATTTGGTAAAAATTTACAATTCGAAATCGAGCTGCAGAAAAATCTTACGAGTGTATACGCTATTATGCGTAGGCAAATTTTTATCGTGGACTTTAAGTAAAGCTAACTTGTTTGCGATGACCAGTCGGTGGTAAACCGTTGGTGGAATTTTGTCACGTTCCACCCATATTGAGAGCGTTTCGATGTAAAGAAAGAGGTAGGTGTATCAAGGTTGCTTATCAGGGATCAAGATTTATGTCAAGTATGAAGACGTGACAGGAAACATGGTGGAAATGGGAGGGTATTTTTTCAATAATAATAGGATCAGTCAAGAAATAAGTAAACAAGATTTTTTGGAGTGTAAAAATCTTTTAAGTTAAAAAAAACCTTAAAGACTTGTTTTTTTTTCTTTACATAAAATGATCAAAATCTCAGAATTTTTTACAGTTATTCTATGGATTTTATCATTCCACAATTTTACAGTTTTTTTTTGAAAAGTAGGTTATTGTACAGATTTGTTTGTCAAGTTCAACCCTAATAATAATGCTTAAAATGTATTAGAAAATTGAAGTGTGAAGTAAGGTTGAAGATAAGTATTAGGGACATTGGTAGCAAAGCAGAAAAGAAAATTTTTGTGGAAAAGAAAAAATCCTTTGAACACACTACAGTTAACATCAAAATATAGGAAAAACATGAAAAAATAGTAAAGAAAATCTTTCTTCATTATTATTTATCCTGTTCTTTAAATGAAAATACCTTATTTTTTATTTTTTCTGTAAAATAAAAATCCTTTCATTTTGACAAAAAACGAAAAAACTTCAAATCAAATCCTTTTTTTTACAGATATTCCATCAAACTTTTAGAATATTTGATGGGGTAAGGTCAGGTTCGCAAGACGACAAGTACAATCACAACCATGATGATGAAATTCCAGCAAAGCTTATTATTCTCATTTTTGAATGCATGCACAATAGTGCAATGTCCGTGGGAAAGGAAAGTAATTTTACCAGAGTTCCCCTTAATTTTCACGCATGCTTGAATGCATTGCGTGCACTTACTTTACCGGATAATGGGTTAAAAACTTGAAATCCCACACGAAAAAAAAAATTGTTCTCAAGGCCAAGTAACGAGCTATTTTATTCATTCAAATTGTCACTCACGTAACATTACATCAGAGATTTTACAATTCATAGCACACAATGCATAATATGACATAATAGAAGACTCAAGTTGAAAACAAGTTGTTTTTTTCATCATAATCCTTCCCGTCATTATATTATTTCCATAATATTCACAATAGCAATAATAATAATCAAGTTGAATTTTTTTGGGGTAAAGAACGGGTCAAGTATCTTTTTTTCATTTGAAAGTGAAAGGGTACAAACCCAAACCCTTTTACTTTCGTTTAGTATTCAATATATTAATATTTTGTGCATTATATACCTGTTTCCTTTTCCTCCATTCCTTATATCCTCTTCTCACAATCAATAAGAAAAAGGGTGTATTTTTTGCGGACCTTAAATACTGATTTACTTTAAGAGTGGAAAAGACAGGAAGAAGGTGAAGGACAAAAAGGGTTCCAGCACTATAATGTCAACGCACCAACCTCTAAAGAGGTACTTTGCTAAGCCACACTGTGCCTACCCTTTTACAGGTTCTCTGAGATTTTTTGAATTAATGATGATGATTATGATGACAGGATAGAGCTTTTTGCATTTTGGTGAATGGGTTAAAAAAAAAGGGTGTACGTACGAAGGATCTTCCGCTTTATTTATTTCTCTTTTGTCCCTGCTTACTTTACTGTATTGTATATCATGTTATGTCATAAAAAAATATTCTCACGGTTATGTAACAAAAGCATTTAATATAAGCATAGAGACAGGTAGGTAGGTATTACGTATTCCCAAGGACAGAAAAGGTTTTCAAAGGATTTGGTTTCCTTATTCTAATCCTTCCTCCATTTGGTACACCTTAAAAGTATGCATGTATGTGTACCCATGAGCATGTTAGATTTTATAAAACAAACATTTTTTTCCTAAATATGAAAATTTGAATAGGTTGCATGAATAAACATGTTGAAGGGACTCAGAAGAAGTACCAAGCCTTATGTATGTAATGTATGATGATGAGTAATCATGATTAGTTTTAAATGTCCTGTTTTCGACACACATTTACAATTAACATAAGAATAACACGTCATCCAACTCCAAAGTATCAATATTCATATTTTGTGTTTGTTTTCTTTGTATATGATGCTGAAACAAGTGTTTTCCTGGGAGAGGAGAGCCAGCTCATTTAGCAATACGTAATATAATAATGACTAAAAAGAAACAATCTCAGCACAACAGATTGTCTCAGGCCAGCTTCTCTGCTTTTTTTTTTCTCGTGGGAAACCACCTGCTTCAACCACACCAAACATATTTTTGTTGTACTGGAGCTTCCTCTCTGTTTCTATGAAACATGTATCATGCTACTACTTTGTTTTATGTTTACATGGCGGTCACGGCAGCGGTGTAGTAGTCACCTACCAAAAAGTCATTTTTACCCATGTATACCTACATATTATTATTACTCACAATCAGTAGAGCAAGTGTACTATATCTATGCTCGGTTGAAAGGCTCAATCAACAAAAATATTAAATTGTTTTTTTCTCTCTCACACAAACAATGTATGTAGGTATTATATTTAGGCATGTTTATTTACTGCGGATACGATGATATAATAGTTTGATAAGAAACAGGATAAACGCAATAGTTTTTAATGCACGCATATGTATATATTTTTCAACTTAAATTTTTAGTAACTCATCACAGCAAACTTACATTCCAAACCTTTTTTGTTGATCCTTCAATTTTACATATTATATATATATAATCATTTAGGTATATATGGCGTACCCTGTGGTCCGATAGACCAACAAAAATATGGATTATTGCTCACATACTTCATCTAATCATTTTGATGTAATCATTACGTGGTTGCCACAAAAAAATACTGCATATATAATTTGGATAAAAAATGTAATAATAGCATATGTTACAGGTTCAGCTTCAAGTTTAGAGCATCTCACCAGAAAATTTTGAATTGTATGTGAAAAAGGGAAGGGCCAAATACGTTAAAAAAATGAAAAGGCCTTACATAAACGTTGCGTATAAGAGAAAGAAGGGGAGAGAAAAAGGGTGCTCGTCTGTGTGACGATGAGAATGCAGCTGCGAACGACGAATATGGTGAGAATGGGAAAAAGTATGTTGGTAATATACCTACATACATACATACAACATGTAAGACGGGGTGTGAAAAGCATATAAAGGTAGATCAGGATAACAGAATGTACTTCAGTGTGCAACGAGCTCCCGTCCAGTTAAGTGTTTCTCAAGCTTGTTGAAAAAATTACCGATTTTTGTGGATTTTGATAGCACTTTGTGTGTTTTAGGCTGGAAAATTGAAGTAGCAAAGGAAAGTGTGTGTGTGCTTTTTATGTAAAGTAAGCAAAATTGGAAATTTATATTAAAACGTGTTTAAGTGAGTGAAAAAAATGAAGGGCAATTTTGAAATAAGTAAAGGTGTGGAAGGGGTTACCCCTTGCGTTAAAGTTAATACAGTTGACAACAACAGAAAAATTAGCAAAACTAAAAAGAAGAGTTCTCATCATGTTAGTAAAAGCGTTGGTGGGTTGGAAAGTAAATTTGATGGTGACAAGGCTGAAATAAATGCGTACATTAGGAAGTTGCAGGAGCTTGTGCCATTCATGCCAAAAGATAAAAGGTGAAATATTTCAGCGACATTACTTAAAAATAATTTCTTAATTTTTGATCCTATGCATGCGGAGGTATACTATGATGAAAATAGTGTGGAGATGTTGAAAATGTATCTACAAATTCAGACGTAGAGCAAGAAGACGGAATTAATGTCTACCTTTTGTGTTGTCCTTGTCACAGATTATCTAAAGCAGAGGTGATCTCTAACGTGATTGACTACATTCACGACTTGAGGGAAACCCTTGGACTACCTCCCTGTCAAAATGGCAGTCGTAACGGGCTATATGAATCGTGTACCAAATATGATGATGACTACTGGACCATGAGCGTTTCCTCCACGGGTACAACCGTAGCGCCTTTGTCTGACATACCTTCTAACGTCCATTCTTTTCCCAATAATAGACCCAGACAGTCATGCAGTATGAGTAACAACAGTTCCAACAACAGACAACCATTTGTGTCATCCTAAATCCAATGAATTCCAAATTTGGATGGTGGTTATGACGCATATTTTTATACTGTGATCACGTCGGTATTTTAAAACTCAGGTAAGAACACTTGACAGTGTAATTATGTTACATATTATTGTCGTGTACCATTGTTATAAATGTGGTATACCGTGTTACCAATATTTGACTCGAACATTTAATTTTTACCAATAGGTTATCCGTTTACCTCAACCATGATGAAGTACGTGGGCGTTGATGGATAATCATGAATGTTGAAATACCTAATTTCCAAGAGATGAAAATATTTGTGTTTTAAAAGACTAATTTTTATATGGTTGTTTTATTTAAATATTGGAGAGCTAATTTAGTAGTAACTTAATATTAGTATTGCCATAAATATTTGAACATGTTAATGTGTAAAGACCTACATTTAAAAAATATATATAAACTGTGCTGAATTAACTGTCAGTTTAGAAGTTTAAAGAGTTTAAAATAATTAACATAGACAAAATTAAGATTTCTCACGAACTGGCTGCATGGTACAAATTGTTAATTTTAAAATGCCAATGGAAACAATGTTCTTTTTACTTAAATTTGTTACATTTTTTAAATATACTTTATACAGCATATAAATATAGTTTGTATTGTAAATAATTCTTGTACATAACTCTGTATCAAACTGAGAAACTTAAGATAATTTTATTGTTAAGGGTTAAATAAATGTTTTTATTTGAAAGTTTTTCATAAGACTAACTTATGAAACATAAATTTCAGCTGAAATAAGTAATAAACAGAATAACCCATATAATGTTGCATTTCGACGATCTTTGCTTTTATTTTTTTATTTCTGCAATACTTCACTACAAAATTAGATGTAAAATTTGAGTTAGCGCATTGTTGTACAGAGATCGAAGTAGAAAATAATTTAAATCCATCGAGTATTTGACCTTACAAATTACGGTTATAGATTCAAGTAGAATAATATTTGGGCACATTTATAATTGCAAAAAATGCTGTTTTTTGATGGTATTATTTCATACACGAATATAAAATAGTTGCATGGGAGTTACTAGCATACTTTCATTTACCTGTCATGTCAGTGCTAAAAAAAAAACTTAATCGAAAGTGAGTTTCTAACAAGGATATTCGCCTTCTTTTCGTTAGCAATAAATTTATCTTGCACGTTAATTGTACAACAGCATATAGTAGACTCTTTTGCAGACAAGTTTTTAGTTTTTTTTCACAAACTCAAACTTTATTGCCCACATTAATTTATTATGTATCCTTTCATCATTTTGAGCTCCGGTCTAATTATTGTCAATAAACCATAATAAGTAATTTTTCATTGCTACTTAAAAATATATTCCCTTTTATTATTGCCATTATTAACATGATTTCTAAACAATACCCATTTTGAATTGAATACCCTTCAAATTATTTTCGGCCTAAAAAGTCGTAAAAAATACATTTTGAAAGGAAGGTTAGCCTACCTTTTCCGCATTCCTGTTTTTATACTTTTTACCCGTTTTCCCCTAAAATTGCCTTGTTATTATTACGATAGGGATTGCTGAATAGAGATCCTAGTTTAAGCCCTTGTAAAATTGTCCCTTTTTCAGGTAATGTCTTCTTCGCAACCAATCTGTTGCAGTTACGCAATTTTAAATCCTTAAACCCACATAAACCATTTTTATGGAGGAAATGGAACTAATACACATAGTATACTGCATTGAAAAGGAGCATTTTAGGGATGAATGGTAAAAAGAAAACCCGACAAAAGACAAAGAAAAGGTCACACCATCTTAAGCAACAACACAGCACATCATCAATTTATTTTTATCAGGTTGTCCAGGTAAAAATCTTCCACACCAAAAACGCTTTTACATTTCGGTTTGTAGGTACATACCAATTTTTGGTAAGTTTTCGGCATTTTCCACTACTGCCAACAATAACAAAGTAATAAAAAAAGTCAAGACAAGTAAGGTTCCCGAAAGAACATCTGCAAACCAATTCCAGGCCAACCATTAACAAGACCATATTATTCCTCAAGATTAAAACGTCAGTTTTAAATCCAATCAAGATTCTTATCGATTCCTTACCAGATCATTTTCTTTTGAACTTTTTGTCAAAAAAATAAGACGTTTTTAAAAAGTCAGTCACGTACTTGGACAAAGTCAATGTTGCTGTGCAGATGACAGTATAAGATTTTCAATGTTTAAAATGCTACAGAGTACTACTACCAATTATGTCATCATGGCATATTGACACATTGCTTTGAAAATAGACCTTAAACATTTCTCAATATTTACCATTTTATCGTCTTTCCCAATTAAAATTTAAAAAGCATCATATACTTACCTACCTTTTTGAAAAACATTTATGATTTTTGGTAGAATTTCTGAATTTCACAGCACCAAAAATCCGAACGTTTCACTTTTCATCACAAACTTATAAACACAGCACAAAAAAGAGCCTGGAAAACGTCGGTGAATGATTATTAAGAATTCAGACGTGGTTATTTTTTGTGGAGACATTGTGGCCGATGATACGATAATAGCTAATTGTGGCTATAATCATTAATGCCTTAAATAAGTATCCCACGTAATTCCATTATGAGCTTCCGTACGTTATTTGTGTAATTCCTTTTTTTAAATAAACCATGTATTTTACCAACTGACCGATCGCTGTGCTGCAATTGAATGTTTGCTTTGGTGTCTATATTATTATGATATTGTTATAAAAGTATGTGTAGTGTGAAATTTCACGAATCTCAAAGACATACTTTCACTTTTTGTAACCATTATTTTTTTCCAAAGCTCAAGAATGAAATGATGAGCAATTTAGATTTTTACCTTGTGATAACGCAACTGAACAGACCAAAATACTACTGGTAGCAGCCGAACAATAGCAATGACGAAGAGCAAACAATAAATAAAATTGTGAAGTGGAGACTCGACAACAAAACACAGACGTTTTTGTGCATTTGGGTACACTGTATATGATTTTGTACTGTTCTGATGTATGTACGCACATGTAGCAGTAGTTTGGTCACCTTAATTTTCGTCTGGAGATTTTCAGCCAAAAAATATTACTATTACGACCTATCGAGAAAAATAACGTGTTATTTATGGCAAGTCAAACACAAACACCTAAAATAACAACAGGGAAGCAAAAAGAGAATAGAATCTTTGATGATCTTTTGTTCTCTTAAAAATAGGAAGAAATGAAGGTAACATAGAGATGATATGATGATCATGATGATTGCGAGCGCCTGCACGGCGCCGAAATCGGTAGGGTGCTGATAATATACTTACAATATTGCTCCTTACTTGTATATATGTATGTGCATCAAACCAACCGAAGAACAAGTGTTCTTTCAAAGACAAGGGTCACTTGTATTAGTGTTAGTGGTGTAAAAATTAAATAGACAAGTAGCCATTTAAAATTCATCCAGGGTTACCCACAAACAACCCAAAAAAAAGCTCTCTTGGAGTATGTATTAGAGTGACGAGACCCTTTTCTGTTCTCCTTGAATGATGATGAAATATATACAAAGCAGGGAAAAAGACACTAGCACTAGACCTTCGTCTACTCCGCAGGAGTAGTAGTTCAATCAGCTTCTTTTATTTTGCTGTAAATCCAGGAGCCTCATGAAAAAAAAATTGTTTAATTTCTTTGTGAAAAGTAAGATATTTTGAAATAATTTTTTTTATTGTAGTTCATTTTATGTATTTACTAAAATGTTATTATGACTACACATAAAAATATGCTCTTTGAATAATATGTATTATTATCACTTCCTAATTGTACGGTGGCAGTCCAAATAACTCAGGTTTGAATTCTTCAAGTGAAGGTAATGTCAGTGTAGCTTCGGTTGCAGATCTGTCAGCAATCGGTGCAGGTACCCAGACAACTTGCATTCCAGCTGCAAGGCCAGCCATTACCCCGTTTACTGAATCTTCGAAAACTAGAACCTATAAAATAATCAGTTTAGATTCGATGCCTTCATTGCGTTTTATATGAATTAGTTTCTTGCAGTATCAATTTCTCACATTGTTCATGTCCGTTGGTGCATCATCACCGTGCTTTGACTTCAACTCGAACGTCGTATTTTTACTACTGGTTGCTATGCAAATTGGTACATTGTTTTGCTTCAAATGCTTCACTAATTTCTCGGCGCCAGGCATGAACTCAATGTATTCACTAAACACTTCTACGTACAGCTCCTCCATTTCAGCAAGAAATTCGTCAATGGTGATGGGAAAATTAAGCATTGCTTTTAGTTGTCCAGCACCAGCTCTGGCTGTGCGACCTTGTATAGCCCGTTTGGCTTCCAAAGTGTACTCCAGGTCATAGCGTGCCAAGACTTTGGAGATGGCTTGACAGTAACGCGGCTCCGTATCTGAAAAATATTTTTAAAGGACCAACTTGAATGTTTATTTTTTCATATGCATGCATGTAAGCATACCTATGAGTAGTCCATCCATGTCAAAGATGACATGAGTAACCGGATGAAAATTTTTACTCATTTTACACTGATGATCCTTTGCACAGTTACACTTGGAGATATACAATTAGTTTAAATTTTACTAGTTATCCCTGAAAACTTGATAAACGTCAGCTGAGACCGGTTAAAAGCTGCTATGGAGAAGTAGCTTACATATTTTCTCCTAGCTCAGCCGATTATGTGTTCCATGTGCATAATGTTGAGTATACGCACCATTCCATTCCAACTCAATTTTATGCATACCATCCCGCACATGGAATGGAAGACTACCTTGAGCTTTTGCCAAAAAATGCCGTAAATGTGAGCAGTAGCACCAACAGCTCGTCAGTTGAAAGTAAACAAGAAGACCGGATCGATTTTCAAGGTCAATGTTGCTACTTACTACACTACTACGTTATATTTTGCTCATTTTTGTATTCTATCAACTTTCAATACAAACACATGTATGTCGTGAGGTTGAGATACAGTAGCGCACTGCAACGCTTGTCATACACATCTATGGAAATGGCATACTCAAGATAACCTTTTTAAATCTCTGGAGTTACCATAATTCTTAAGAAACCTTATACATGACATACAATGAGAAATAATGAAAATATGAATGAAAATGTGCAAAACTTATGGCAACTTGTGCATATTTTTGTGCACACACTGGCACATTAGTAGTAAGAAGACTCGACTGAATTGTTTTTCAAGATCAGTATGCTATATTTTGGTTACATAACATATTTTATTATCAACATAGCTATGTGATATAGTTTAAGAGACTATCGAAAATTGTCTGCACTATTAAAATGATATCCACGACTGATTTAACGGGCTGGGAGGAACTTCTCAAGGAGGAAGTGCATTTTTGCTCCTGCTTGTTTCCTTTCATGGTGATTCTAGTACCATCAAATCTCAGATTAAAAATTACAAAATCACAGATTTAACTGAAATCACAAAAAAATATAAAAAATATTAGGGTTTTACTCGAACCTTTACGCTGCCAACGTAAAACGTTATATTCAGTCATCATATTCATAATGCATAACACAATACGACATACATTTCATACCCAAAACAATAAATATGCTTTACATGATGAATCATTTTATTTGCTCTTTTAACTGATTACGATTTGAAATTGAGATCATGTAATCAAAGACCCATCATTTCAGTTCCTACTACTATAACAATTGCAAAATGAGGTTGTTCCAATGATGATGATGATAACGTTTTACAAACAAGTTGTTGAGTAATAGTACAAAGGCAAAAAGTTACATAATGTAAACAATTGCACGTACAAACTGTCCTTATTGTTGCTATATATTTTTTTAACATGAGTAGATTGTCAATTGACCACACCTGCTCACTTCTGTTGGAAGATCACTGGAATCTAACTTGCGTGATTATTACTGTGTAACAGCTAGTATTGGCTTTATCATAATTGTCTGTCTGTGTGTGTACCTACCCGCACGATAACTTCAAAAAATGCTTATCCAAATTTACTTGAAATCTGGATTCTGATTCTGGACTCTAAATAGATCAGTCTGGACATTTTGTGTCGTATTTACACATGCCGTATTGCCTTACCTTAAAAATGAGTGTAAATACTTTGACTAATGTCAAAAGATAATGATAATGATACAACATGACATGTCTGTGAAGTGTCCTTCATAATATACATAGGTAGATATTTTGGATAAAAAAAATCAAATGAATATAAAAGCCGTGTAAATTCGCAAATGGAATCATTCCCATTTTTTATAGCAGAGCTGCTCGTAGAACGTGAAATATATTTCCAGACATTATCATAACAAAATGAAAAACTTTCTTCAGGTAGTAAGCGCTTTGGTATTCTTTGGATGCCTTACGACAATCCCTGGTCAAATTTTGATTCCAGGTAACTGCCCTGATCATTCCGTAGTTCAAAACTTCAGCGTGGGATCGGTAATTTAAAAAAAGAAGCAGTATTTAAATTTAAATTCCCATTCATGTAATCATATTTTTAATTGTGATAAAAACTCGGTATAATCCAGTATCTAGGAGCTTGGTACGAAATTGAGAATACGTTCACCTGGTTCCAAATTGACAGCACTTGCGTGGTGGCCAACTACTCTGATAACGGGAACGGTACTGTTCGGGTTGAAAACTCGCAAATCAATAACCGGTAAGATGAGATAAGAACTCGAGACTATTCTCCATATTTTCTGTATCAAAACTGTGTACATCTTCATATATTTTTATTTCCTTTCTAAATATACATTTTTTCTATCCTTTTCAGAACCGGTGAACTTGATTCCATTGTAGGCTCAGCCAGACCGGAGGATCCTGCCCGGAACGAGGCTAAGCTCTTGGTTCATTTTCCAACGACTGGCAGTATCCTGGCGCCATATTGGGTCCTTGACACGGACTACACCAATTACGCCATTGTGTGGAGCTGTGGCAACATACAAAATAGCAGTTACCGTAAGTATTGAACTGAAGATGAGTCTAAAAAGTGAAATAATATGTTAAAAAAAAAGATTTTTACTAATTAAACCAATCCAATTTTTCCAGAAACGTACTGGTTCCTTTCAAGAACACGTAATGCTTCCCAGTCCGTGCGTGATTATGTACATACGTACCTGACTGGTCTTGATTTCGATCTTAGCAAAATGGATGAAACTGATCAAACTAATTGTCCCAACTAATTAGCAATAAATTTGTATTTATTATCTTGACATATATTTATGCTCTAAATTATGTTCGTTAATAAAGTTCAATAATATGATTGAATTGTCGGATAAAAGGATTTGTTGAGTGTATCGTATGTACAACTCAACAAAGGAACAACATGATATACTTTTTTCTGTCGTGCCTCGTATAAGGTAGGTATACTAAAGCGGTCTAATTTCTATCTGTATTACATTCCATAATAAGAGCTTTCTTAAATAGTATTGCAAATACCCGTATTTACTTGCATTGATGATCGATTGTCAGGTATTTAAATCCATTTAAATATTTACTCATTGTCAAAAAAAAAATTCTGTTTCGTCATGCACAGGTCATTCATTTCTCATCATGTCAGAAAAAAATATCAAACCCATATCACACCATTGAAAAAGTCCTTGGTTTAAAAAAAACCCAATCCTCCATTCTATTCTTCTTTTTTTATATTGCCTCTGAGGTCTCAGATTACCTGTTACGTAACCGTAATTTTTTATAAAAAGGTAAGTGTACACTACCGCTTTCTTAGCTGATGTAATCGTTGACAGACATTTTTACAACACAGGTTTATATCTTATTATGTTAGAGATGAGAGGTCTCAGATTACCTGTTACGTAACCGTAATTTTTTATAAAAAGGTAAGTGTACACTACCGCTTTCTTAGCTGATGTAATCGTTGACAGACATTTTTACAACACAGGTTTATATTATGTTAAAGATGCATTCAAACAATTTATTTTTGTTTCCTTTTTGTTGTACCTGCCTACTTGTTGTTTTT
The DNA here is from genome assembly GCA_027744095.1 of Zhuqinia jingwanae. Lineage (NCBI taxonomy): Eukaryota > Metazoa > Arthropoda > Collembola > Entomobryomorpha > Paronellidae > Zhuqinia > Zhuqinia jingwanae. The sequence continues at coordinate 16,419 of JAHZNC010001275.1, forward strand.
TGCTTACTGCATACGCTTTTTTGTTCCATGTTTAGTTCTGCTATTTCAGTCAGACAATTTCTAAAATGAAAGAAGGCATATTATATAATAATAGAGTGTATGTGTATTCAATAATCTAAACCTGGAGGAACTCAAGTAGTAAAAAAAGATACTGGGCAGGGCACTACAGAAAAATAACAGGTAGTCCTCCATTTATGCATCCTGTATTGTATTATCCATAGTTGCATGGAAATGCTCAAGTTATATCACGACAATATTATGCATACATACAACATTCAACATAGTATAGTGTCATAGTCAGCTCAAAGCTCAGTGCATTGCGTAATCACTTCTTCCACAAAAATTATAAGAGACCCTTTCTGATTTCCCTGTTTAGTTTTCTGCTTCCCCTTTTTTTGCTTCAACTGGAAATATGATCGTGGGAAAACCACGGTTCCGTTCCATTCATCGTACATGACCATCATTACCATGCAATTTAATACATCCAATCATAATTATTATGCATATAAAATGTTGATCAAATAATACACGATTACAACATTGGCATAAAAAAATATGGGCATCATTTTAATATGCACTCATAAAATGTGTGATTGAAGTGTAAAAGCCCTTTGCTATGATCATCACTTGTAAAACCATTCATTCAGATACGCTCAAAATATAAATCACTTATCGTCCCATTTTTCTATACAGAGTATTTTGCGTGCAATTGCAATAACAAAATTATTTTCATACATTGAAAATAAAAATAGCTCATTATTATTCCAAAAAATCTTTCAAAGTTTAGTAAACCTCAGCGCAGGTGGGCAAGGAGCATATAGGTATACATTTTTTCATCCTTTTTCTCCTTTTATGTTGTCCTTGTTTTGTTGATGTTACGTTCATGTCGTTTTCATGATATTCGTGTTCTCTCAAATGAGAGGTTGGATTATCCCAAAATCCAACTTTGAACATACATCCATACAGCTTATAGGTTTTAAATTGCTTTAAAGAATCTCAGAAACTCTGAATCTGAAACAGACAATCAACCTGTGTGTTTGTTTGTGTGACTGCAAAACTGGGATGATGTGATGTGAGCTCTGTGCTTGGTTGTCTTGTCTTGAAAGAAATCTGACAATAATATAATTGTTACAAGTCAGTGAGGCGAGCAGCAAATCAACAAAACAAGAGCATCAGCTCCACCACACTATCCTCCTCATCATTGGATTTCCATAAAAACTGGGTCAAAATCCCATTTCTCTCCTTTTCATCTAGGGATTCTTGTTTCTCTCATTCTCTCTCTTAACTACTATATAGTTACCTATAAGTGTACCTGTTATCGGGATAATCTATCTATCTATTTCTTACATTTTCACCTAAGAAGAACCAAAATCATATTTATTTAAATACTTAGAGCTCCCTCATGTTTTCTGTATCAACAGCAGCAGTAGTAGCAAGCACCAACAGAAAACGTTTATTCTTATATTTACCCTTTTTTCAATTTCATTGAAACCAGCTTAAAATTGACTGAGACTGAAATATACAAAGACGATGACTCTCGAATGAGCTGAATTTAACAAAAAAAAGTTTTATTTTGAAAAAAAAGAGTAATGCCGACATAAAAATGAACACTTTTAAAAATTTTATCTTCTACATTCTTATTACTATAAAGAATAATGAATGCCTACGTTATGTATACATGGATGAAGAAACTTTAATAAGACGACGACGCACCGAGATGATGATCATCTTCTTCCTCCTATTGTACTATCATGTACTAAAGCCATCCATCCAAAATTTAACCATCCATTCATTGTAAACTCATCCTCATCGCCGTCATCGTCATCACTACTATCAATCAGTTATATATTTTGAGGATAAACCTGAAAGAGATACACACGGTTGAGCTGACACATTCAACGAGCATCACACAATCACATCAAATCAGCAGAGCAGAGAGAGAGAGAGATGCAGATGCAGTTTGTTGGCTGGTTGGGTAGAAAACACCATAAAATTAGGTGAGTAGGCTAAACATTAAAGTAAAATAGAGAGAGAGATAAATGTAGAGAAGACAGCAGGATAAAAGGGAGAATGCAAACAAGTCATAAAAATAGCCATAATAATTGTTATTCTGCTCATTCTGACTGTCCTTTTTTCTCTCAGTAAAAAAAAAACTTTAGTGAGTTAAGAGAGCTTCTCATTGTCATTCTTTCGTGATGTGACGATGATGACGATGATCCTTTTAAAAATAAGGTAAATGACAATAGTGTTTATGTTTTGTTTACCTTCCCAGTACCCAACTTATGCGCTTTTAGTTTAGTTTCTTTTCACTTTTATTTATCCTCCATTTACATTTTGCTATTTTTACGATTCACTTTTATTGCCGTTTAGGGATTTAACTTGCCTTGTTTTCTATTACTCTGCATGCACGTTTTTTTTTCTTCTTTAAAGATCGTTGTAAAAATTCAAATTTGAAACCGTTTAAAAAGACTTGTGAAATTTCGAGTAAATATTCATTTTAACATGTTTTTTTACAAAAATAAATCTTTAAAACAATCAAAGCATTACATTTGAATGAAATGAGTATATTTTACGCACATATGACGCTTTTTGAGTAACGGATACGTGATGCATCGTGATGAGCGGATTATGTGTATGTGTGTATCTCCTTTCTATTAGTTTAGCTTCTTGGTTACAATATACTTACTCCACGATGGTGGCCAAGCTGAAACCCAATCTTATTTACGCACATTCCGTGTTTGCTCCATCTTATCCTCTTTTCTTAGAAAACAAAAGATTACAGTTGTGTGTATTTCACACTTAAAAAATACATTTTCCACAAATGCCACGCTGTGATAATGAGCCAAATAAGCAGCTGCGTATGGGTATAGCTGGCATGTTCATAATAATAGTTATGGTATGGATAGACTCAACTTAACTTTTTGGACAGGCAAAAAAAAATTTGAAAGAAAATCTCCTTCATTTTCTTTGCTGGCTCCCGTTTTTTAAATACACACCTATATGGCAAATGTAACTTGTAGATGTAAGCCAGTCGATATATGAGCAACCGTTGACCGTAAAAAACGTTATGCAAGAAAAGAAGGGCAGAAAAGTATGTTTACAGCTTGTCACAACTCAATAATAGTGTGTGTGTGGAGTGCATATGGCTTTCAAGTGATAACGACTAACGACCCTCAACAAAGCTTGCTCATGTCCAGATGCCGTTCAGTTGAGCTAAAAAATATTTTTTTAAAAATTGGGGTTGGTCCAGATGAACTAAAGTAAGCGGAACAGAATAACAAAGTCGTACAACCCAAATTACCACACACTTGTGAAAAAAACGAATGTATGGTTGTAAGGAGACAACCTGGTAACAACGGAAGAAGGACCCGTACACTGACACTGACTTGCCAGATTGCTGGTTTACTTGTTGGGATGGATATGGGCGGATGAAGTTGCTTCTGCTGAGTTGACCTAAAGTTGAGCTCACATTTTTAAATTGACTTTTTTACGAGGAAAACCAGATTGTGCGTATTTTTTTGCTCCTTTTTCCTGTCGGTATATTACATCATATATACATACATACTTTTCTAAGAAAAGGGTCTAAGAAATGGGAGAAGGTATGGTCACTAAAAAAGCAAAAAAAAGAATGAAGATGATAGGCAGGTGGTCAACATCAGGCGGAGTATAAAGAATTAGTGCTAAGCTAATTAGAGGGGTGCTGGACATTTGAAACCCATAATGTTGGATTCTTTCAAGATCAAATTTAGAAAAAAATGCAGACATATGTTATTATAAAAATTGCAACTAAACTAATAATCAGTTTTTCAAGTAGGTTTTTTTATTCTGAGAATAACATCTTAATCGCATATATTTACAGAGTTATTTACACAACTAGACTTTCTTAAATATTAACGTTTTGTACATTTGTAACTTTTAAAGTGTAAAAAAGTGTTGATGACACATTACTATACTTGATTAATTTGAAAATTAATATTAATTATTATTTTTAGTGCAAAAAGTTGAGACAAAAGTAAACATACACTTCATTGCAATTGAGCATTTAAATTATTTAAAAAAAATATCACCGGGAATCATTTATCTTCAACATTAATATCTTAATTATAAATCACTTTCACTTATGTTGTAAATCTGGTTTTGTATTTTTTTTTAAACCGAAACGTATTCTTTAGCTCATTTACTTGATGGGATAACACAAGTAACAGATGAACTATAAACTGGAGATTTCATTGAGCTTGGGGACGATGTAGAGGAAGTATCAGTATTTCCCGGATTTGAAATCACACACAGCGGTTGTCTTTGCTGATGAAGGGGCTGTTGGGGTGGGATAACACTGCTGGTAACTGTAATGGTTGCTGTAGTGGCTGGTGTATGAGGTGGTGACACTATTAAAGAGGAAGCCGAACTGGCTTCATTGGAATCACAACACATCCACGTGAATTGGTCATCCACATCATTCCCATTTTGACAGGTTGGGGATGGGGGTAAACCAAGAGTTTCTCGGAGATCCTGGATGTAGTCAATGACGTACGATATCACTTCCAATTTGGAAAGTCTGTAAAAAAAAGTAAAATAAATAAATAAGAACACCAATTCCATAAAACCAAAAAATTTAAACATTCGAAAATGTATGAAATGATATTTTCTTTTATGTAATAATTTTCACATGATTTTAACTCACTTTTTATTTTTTGGAGTGAATGGTACCAACTCCTGCAATTTATTCAGGTACGCTTTGATCTCCTGACTTTCATCGCTACTCTCTTTCTTTGCTTTTTTGTGCACTTTTCCAGTGTCACTGTGAACTCCACGGATGAACTCCGATGGAGATTTTGCACTGTTTACTTGAACTTGAGCCTTCATTTTGCCTCAAAACGAACTAAATGTATATCTTCACTTTGTCAAAAAAAAAAATTCACTTGATATCTAAATGAGATATTTGGGCTAGATCACTGATCAGTAGAGAACCTTTCCGTTCGGAAGCTGCTTGCTAACTGAGCTAAAGTTTAGAAGTATCACCCAGCATTTATGGATTGGTTTGGTAAAGGGAATGGGGACTTTGCCTGCATCCATCAGTCGCCTATAGTACAGATGTGCACTCTCCTTCGTCCTTCGAAGCTCTTTCATGTTCCCTTTACTTTGTGCAGTACCTAGTTTTTCCCACAGATTCTCAGGCGAGCAGGAAAAAAGGGTCTCTGCATGGTATGCTCAAAACTGCTGCTGCTATATGGCTGTTTTCATCTGCCTGAAATTCACACAGATTCACCGAGCACACTGCATCACAAAGCTATATACCACGTATCAAACCACTAGCTTTTTCTTTACGCATCCTTTGGTTCTCCCCTTCCGATTCTCACCACCACCACTGCTTGTTTTTATTTTGTGCAGTGATAATAATATGTGCATCTGCCAAAAAAAATGCATTTTTCTTTTAAAGCAGATTGTGGTAAATCTGCTTGCTTGCATTAGTTGATGATGATGAGTATAATGTATGTATCTGAATGATGGGAAAGATTTTTTGGGGAAAGACATCTTTTGCACACATACACACACAAGCTGGATCGAGTTGCCAAGTCATCTGCCAAATAAATGGGTAGTAATTGTCGTGTGCCAGCTGAATTCCCAAAGATTTTAAAAATTATGCTCCCAGATAAATTAAATACCATTGCATTTCTCTTCTGCTCATTCTTGTATGCAAAAAATAAATTTTACCCATAGCTGCCATAATCGAAAAACTTGGTAACAAATTACAGATACAAAAGAACGTTGTTTATAAAATGACGAAAAAGTAAAAATCTTAGACACCAAAAATATATTATTTTTTATAAATATTTTTGACCTTGCGGAGTTAAATAAAATACTTGAGTACTAAAGATGCTGACTACCTGTCTATAATGTGCCAAGAATTCAACCAGCCATCCGAATCAAGTGAGTATCTTGGTATTAAACTTCCGCTTCTTTGTGCCATCTGCTTACTGGTAAATAGTTTTTTGATCAAAATTGAATCCTTTTTTAAATCTCATGTTGATTTTATAAAATGAAAAATATCTTCTCATGCTTTTTTACAAGGTCAACAATGTTATTCCCGATTTTTCTTTTTTCTTTCAAACTAATAATAATATCGATCCATTCATCATCATGGGCTTGATATCTTTTACTCAAGAAAAAGGGTTTATTTACAATTTCAGTTTTCTTAAAAAATGTACAATTTCTCATTCTGAGGGTATAGATATAAAAAATCTATTGAAATCCTTCAGATGAAATTGAGGCATTTTATCTTCATTTTTTCTCCACTATTGACAAAGCCATCATCATTTTATTAAGTGCATACTCCATTAATCATGTAACCCTTGCTTTTCATGACAAAATGAAGTAAAAATTTATAAGTACAGACAGATTCCAGATTGATGATGAAAGATAAATCCCTTCATCCTGTTGTTAAAACACGTATACCTGCACAATTCAAAACAAGAATGGTAAACACAAATGCAATCCTTTGTACAAATTTTCGGAAAACACATTACTTTATTATTATTTTGTAACCTTCACAATACAGTGTATTCTTTACCAACGTTTTTATTCTTCCTTTAACCTTGATATTCGATCATCATCTCTTAAAAAATAAAGTAAATACGGAATATCAAGAATTTTTTCAAGATTTTGGAAATTGAGCCAGTATATTTATAATTGGTTTTTTCGGTTTTTACGAAATAAAAAGTAACCTTGAGATATTGAGAGTGAGTTTACACACTTCTTCACAAAACAAGGCTATTATCATGTGTTATATTTTGTCAAATATTTTAGTCAAAGCTATTTCCGTTTCATAAATACTTACAATGCCGTATAGGTAAGTACATATGTATTCCTTTTAGCTATTATAATATCATGCAATTGCTTGTAAAGATATTCAGGACATTATGTTGAACACACAACAGGAAATTTCCGATCGTCATGTATCGGTAAAATCTCAAAGTAAAATGCAATTTTGCTCCGCTCACTCAACAAATGTGAGAAGCTAGTTAACTAATTACAGCACGACTAATTTCCGTGTAAAAAAATAAATTTATTGAGAATCCACTTGTGGACCAGCTGCCTTTTTCGGATACGATAGTTGTATTATGCAACAGATTTTTAATGAACGAGATTAACGGAAGAGGAGGAGGCGTTCTTCATCCGCCTTTATTTATTTGCAGGTTGGGCTGACTTGCCCAAAAGTCATACTCATTTTCTACCTTTTTACCTAATTTTCCAACATTTCAAAAATGGTCCATCTCATTTTTCGCTTTACCACGAAAAATTGGTCCAGCCCATCCATTTGTACTGATGCAATCCTGCAACAACAAAAGTCAGTATGAGTGAATATACGATCAATGAATCTTTTTTAGAAGTTTTCTTAGAAAATATTTATACTTTTTGGCAAAACACAGGTCCAAAAAGTCAGTACAATGTTATAAGTAAGGATTGCGACCAGAGAAGAAGATGCTACAGTATAATGTAGGCAATATTTATTACGTCAAACGTAATACCTCCAAAAGGGTGCTAATCTTAACAAACTTTAAATCTAAATCAGTTAGGATTGGGGCAGTTGTGTTACTTGTTATAGTCGTATGCAATTTCCGAGAACTTTAGAATGAGCTATTATAATTTGTGAGAACTCTTTTATTTACTCCTACAGATATATCCTCGTAACTGTGATCTGGCCTGTGAGTTTGGCTGGAAACCCATACTAATTAATCAAATTGAACATTTGATTTGAAGTACAAAATCTAAACAAACTCCGTTTGAAATTTTGTAAGGACAGCCGAACAGACTGACTTACCAAACCATACATAATTTACGCTTCACACATATATGCACATGCATGGTGTTATGTTACGCTTACTTTAACACATTCCGACCAGCCCAAAAACCCGTAGAAGGGACACAAACCTACTCTGAACTTTACTTGACCCACCAAAAAGCTTCCTTTTTTTCTTCCTTTGACCATCTGGCATTGAGTTTTTTGTGTGGACAAGCCCACATCATCACCATAAACCATTTGTATGCGTATCTGCCTTTAAAAAAAAGGGAACACTTGTGTGATGTTGGTGGTGATCAAGAATCTGTCAATTTTTCACTTTCCTGTAAAAAGATAAGTGAGGGGTTTAAAAAAACCTACCTAAAAGCTACTGTTATGTTTGTGGCCACGAGAATTTCAAATGCTTATTCTCAAATTATTAGTTTCACTGTCAGAAGAAAAAACACTGCTAAGTTGACTGTTATTCTTCTGTGAAAAATCTTTCAACTTGTCAAACATGTTGAGTTGCAGTCATGACAAGCTTCTATAACCAGCACTCTGTTGTGTGTTAAATTTCACTTTAGCTCATTAGCTCCAAATTATCACGGCATCCTTAGTTTTCCCTTTTAGAACCTGAGCTGGCTATAAATAAAGTAACAAAAATCTTTGGAGGCCAGATGGACTGGACCTGACCAATTAAATCTGTAGCGTGTTATTACGTGATACATTATTAAATTTTTAATTTCCAACGAATTATTAATCACCATGGTATAGAGGTCTGGACCTCACATGCGTAAGGCGATCTTAACAATTTGTTTAAAGTTTATTCAAACTGAAATGAAATTGAGCCTTACATTCATACAACACTATTATTATTATGACGTATGCACATTATGCATGATTAAATTTTAAACACAACTCTATTTTTGAAATTGTTGTTCTAAACATAAATCTGTAGTAATTAGTGAATAAAAACTTTGATAACATCTTTCCTTTCTGGTGACAACAGAAAAAAGATTTTCATTGAACTGACTGATACATATACATATAACTCTAATTACATATAACTTTATCCTTTTGATTTACGACTGAAGGTAAAGTAGCTAAAGCAACAACAGGATACCTAATCAGCAGGACACCTTGGGCAAAATTACAATGTCATGATCTTTTATAGTTTAAAAGGCTAGTAACCATATTAATTCGGATATAAGGTAAATCAAATTTGAACGGAAATTTAGCTTTTATTGTTGACGAATGTAAGTAAACATTAAGAATTCCTTAACTTACAGGCAAATTTTTTTTAAATGAAAATTGCTGTGTTGTTGTTTGGAGTGAAAGAAATAGAATAGGACTCTGGGATTGGTAACTATTTATGTGTAGGGTGAATTTGATGAAAACTAACTTTTGTCGAATGTGTTGGGGTATCGTGAGAATATACATGATAAAGTACTGTAAAAATCTGTTTCTGTAAGAGTACCCTAGGTCATAGTGTAGAATCTTTCATTCGAATTTAATGAACGTTATGAATGAACTATTCTGTAAGGTTGTTGGTGTATGTAAAACGAAATTGCAATATCCAAAACCTATATTTGTGTAAAACCTATGGCGCCGAGGTAGCAGGCAGGTAGCATCATTGCCAAAGTCTGTCATAAAAAACATTTAAGTCAATAACTCTTTTGTCAAACGCTACTACCTACTTATATTGATATTTTTATATCATTTTCCCATTGGGGTGTTTTCGTGAAAATTATTGATCGTCCGCATTAAATCTATGCACTGATCCACATCTCATAATATTGGCGATAGGGATGAAATGTGAGTTCAGTCTGGAACGTCATACTATAGGGGAAATACCTGATCATGGGTTCTATGAAAATTATAAAGTAACCTTGCATTGCAAAGCTGTCACTCATTTGAAATCGAGCCTGTTTGAGTATTTTGTGTTGTTAAGTCTATTGATTTCAGAAATACGTAAACAACTTTAGTACATTATGATGGATGATATGATTATACTCGTAAATTAAAAATGACATTCTTATTACTTTATTATATTATCATGTATACTTTACGCAGCTTACGTGAGTCATATTTAACACAGTAAATACAAAAAACAAGCAAAAACATTAAAATTTTAAGTGAAGTGTACATAAATAATGCTTAAACAATTTATTACAATGACGGGGAACATTTGAAAATTACAGGCTCTAAAACTATATTGTAGTCTCAGGAAACGGATACAATTTCCTTATGGACATGCGATGCGGCGTTGTATAATAATATTTAATACTTTAGCTAAATATAAATTTTTCGGATAAAAAATCATGTAAAGTTAAAAGTGAAATACATTCAAAACATAAATTACGAAAACACAAAATACAATACAACATGACAAAAAAATTAGCTGTCAAATAGAACTCACCTTCATTTATTGGACAAAGAAATTGTTCATTGTCATTGTGAACTTTTGAAATGTACACGCACTTCCTCCTTTACATCGTTCTTTTAATAAAAAAAAATGCTGTCTTGAAAACTTTTTAATACGAAGTTGGAATGAATAGCTAGCAAATTCGATAAACTAATTGTATCCGAAAAAATATTTCCAAAGCAGTGGTTTTTTCCTAAGCTACACCGCTTTTGAAAAATGCAATTTGATCCACATGTGAATAACTAAACGACATAGTGTGATAGGTGCACAATGCCAAACAATCATTTGCATTGAGAAACTAGTATTGGGCATTTGGCAACGTTAACGAAAATAAGATGACACTATGACACGCGCACGCGATACGAGTCTTATGTTAAAATATTACCTGCTTACGAATTTGAGGTAATCTTTGACGTTTTACAATGCAAACCTCTTCATCAAAACAACAACCGAAAACAGAATTATTCTTTACCGAGTCATATTTCTGCAAATGAATAGAGATAAGCTGGACATTTTTGTTCTTTACGTAATAATGTGGTATGTTTTACTTCACTTGTTTTGTATTATCCCTAATCTAATACTGGGTTGACGGGAACAACCAGGAACCCGATTCACAAAAAGGATGTTTGTAAAGTATTATACTTGACATTCAACTTTGGTTGCGACTAAACACTTTC
>JAHZNC010001276.1:0-28971 GCA_027744095.1 Zhuqinia jingwanae
TTTTTTTTAGGATGAGGATCGGATGAAAGAGAGATGCAGCAACGGTTGTTTCAGAAATGATGCTATATGTATCTAAACACGGCTATTCTTATGACTTTATCACTACTAATATTCCAACTACAGGGTGTGTGTGTGTGTTGTTAACTTGTTATGAAAAGATTTGAAAGAAAAATGCCTTTTGAGAAATGTACATCACAGAGGTTTGCTGGTTCTTATGATGACATGACATGATGAATTTGTTCACATTTTAGAAACAGAAACTGTTTGGGTAAAGTGTAAATTGTGAATTTGTAACGCTAGCCAAAAATATTAAATAGTTAAACAAAATGTATAACAACATACAAATACATACATACATGCATTTTTGCATGTTGGCTTTCTTTTGTGCATCCCACAGTAAACATGAATAGGTATTGAACAAAAAGAAGAAAAAAGGAGGTCATTGATTTTTACGTTGAATGAAGTTAAGGTTGATAATAAAGTAATCAAGATATCGAGCCGGAACTGACCTATGAAAGATATGTACATGTCTAGTTAAATGCGTATAAACATATACCAATGTGCATGTATGTTCATACATGATCATAAAAATAGAGCTTGGGGTTCTATTTTCAGAGTGTTTCTTTTACTGCTTTTCTTGGAGCTTTTAGTACAGCTATGCTTGATTTTTTGTTTCTCAATTTGCCAAAGAGGTTGGTTTGATGTGTGAAAGGAAAATTAGCGTATCAATAAATACACAATCAATTTTGTGATTGTTATAAAACGCCAGAAAGGCGTGGCTTGTTGTTGAGATATTTAGTTTTTGCATGAAAAGAGGAATTTTAAAAAGTGAAAAGACTAATATCAAGCTCAAGATCAATAACCGCACGGATTAAAGCAACTTTAAACCAAGAAAAAAAAACTCTTTGAATAAAAAATAAAATAAAAATCAGATTGGGATGTCATGCAGTGGAAAGTACAACAAACTAAAGGGAACCTCAAATTATTATAGCTGATATTGTGACTTTTCCTTGGTAAGTATTGACAAGGTTGATATGCAACACTTTCTTTTCCAAGAATTTGGATAATGTCACAAAATGGCAAAAACCGCATTTGTCCACTTGCCATTTCTGAGAATGTTCCCAAAATTAGTATAATATGAGAGGTGGGTTGCTCGTGTGTTATAAATAGACATCCATATACCTATTACATTTAATATATGCGCTGTCTGATTGCAAAAAACACACATAACTGTATGTACATTACATTGGAAATTGATGAGAAAGGGAGAGGGATGTCACTTCCACCTCCGTCCCAACATTTCCCAACTGTCTCCCAATCACTCATTCCATTTTCGCACTATTTTGTCGTGTTGCTTACATAATATTTTGGCAGTCCTATCCTCAATAACTCGTCGTTCTGGTAAATGGCTGGGATAGTAAAAAAAAAACAAATAGCAATATTACTGCAGGGGAAAATAACTTGATACTTCAAAACAACGCGTGCAATATTTTTTCTCTCTCTTTTGTTTTAATCAAGAAAAATCAGCTATATATTCGCACTGGTTTAAAAAAAATAAACAAGGATACCAAAAAAAATGCAATGCCTTTTTTCTAATACCCTCTTTTTTATGTGTATAAACATGTACAGATAAATGACAATACTCAACTAATTAAGTGTATGTATGTCATCAAACAACCAGTGTCACATCACCATGAACCGTATCCCATTTATTTAATGCTTTTTTATCTTCTTAAATCTCTCTCTCTGATATACTTTATTCAAAATACAAGATCGATGTACTATGCACTCTCTCTCTCTCTATTTATATGATAAATACCAGAAAGTATAGCGTTGAAATGTCAGTGCACCAAAAGTAAAATAAATATACTCTCATAAAAATTGTCGACTAGGAAAAGAGGATATTGAAAAAATACGGAGAAATTCTTGGTATTATTCGGTATATTTGTCTTTTTCACGTCACGCTATCATGATATTAAATACTAAAAACAGAAGCAAAAGTATTTGCCATAACGTGCCAAAGTAGATTATATTATTGGTAGGCACATATACACGTATATACATTGTCATAATAAGTCGGCAAAGTAAGGCAGCATTAAATGGCTAATTAGCCTTGTCAATTTTTTTTTCGGGACATCACATGCGATATGGCCATTTTGTTCTATTCTGTTTTTCTCTCAAACACACAGGATAGATGCTAAAAGTAGTAATTCTGGTGGTAGTGGTAGTAACGGTGAACTTGTTGTGAGTAGAAAAAAAGTTTAATGAGTGGACCCCTCCCAAAAAAAACTCCTTTTGATATACACAGTAAATTTCCGTTGACTTTGAATTTGTATTACAGTGGGCTATAGTAGTTTATTTTTGTTATCATCGAGAAAAACAAGAGTTTTTTTCTTGTGTACATGATAATGGCACAATTACTTCCCGGCCCCAAAGGATCAAACTATTACCTATCATATAAGCCATATAGTACTGGCTTGAATAAGTACAACGTGTTCAACGCTATTTTTATGAACTAAAAGCAAAGCCATATAGTCAGGAAGCAACAATATGGTATTTTACAATATTAATTTAGCAAATGCACCCTCCTATCGTCCTCTGAATACGTCCTTTGTATTAATGCTAGTTATATGGTTGCCCGTTCGTTGTCATTATGAATGGGAGGAATAGTCCATTGCAAATTCCAAAAAACAACTTGATTGAAAGTAAAAACGCAAAAAAAAGAGAAAACAAAGCAGGGTCTATTTTCTCCAAATAAACGGTGAAACTACAAACATATATCATATGTAGTAAGCTCTCAACATTTTGCCATAATATGTCATCGTCATGTGTAAAAGTATATGTATGTGAGTAAGCCATGTATACATAATAGTCATTCTTTTTACGATCCACATTCATAATAATAATCCCTTATTACTGCATGTCTTGGTTGTCTCCGTTTATTTCACTGTCCGGAATCCGGATTTTTTTTGGGTGAAAGGCGAGAACTGTGAGAAGAATGGTATATGACGATCATCATGATGCTCTAGTGGAAAGATGAACAAAAGAGGACATGCAATGTCAATCAGAGGATATAAGACAACTATGCATAATATGAATAATGCTACTGCTGCTGCAGCCTTGTTGGCAACATCCAACTTTTATGAACGCACATTAAATGTTTTATTCATAAACAATACCGCCTCTTTGTCCTTTTCTCTCTGCCGGTGCCCACATATGAGATTTTTTGTTTCTTTATTATGTAAAATGTCAACCCGAGCAAATTTTTACGAGCAAAAACCTCCCTTCCACCACCACCACCAAAACTATCATATGAATAATACCACCACCACAATTACTACTATATGTTTCATAGAACAGTGGCTCAAAAGTTCAAAAATCTCTCGGCTTAGTAGCGGGAAAAGAAGAGAAAAAAAACTTCTGCCACTGTTATTGCTTTTGCCACTGTCAACTTTTTTAAAGGGATTTAAAACAAAAAGTCGTAAATAAAAAGACTACATTGTACAATTTCCTTTTTTTAAATGGTCAGTATGTAAAAAAATAGAAATACACAAAAAGTTGTGAGATTTGTGATTTGTATATAAAACAATGAGAAAAAATCGAGACAGAGAGAGAAAAAACAAACATATTGGGGTCGACATTTGCAGCCGTTCTGTTTCGCTCATCATCATGATCATGATGATGATGAGATTGTTCATGTGATCCTTTCTGTTCAATTTGACCCAGCTTAGATGGGATTGGAAGCAAGTTCCAATAATACTAATCTACATACTGAATGGGCTACCATATGTCGGCGTATTTTTGTTGCAAAACTGAGAAAATGGGATACATAAAAAAAATCATGGAACATGCAACTCTTTAACGGTAGTTTTTGATTATTATTCTTTGATTTTCATTACAGGGTGCTGAGAAAAAAATAGTCCGGATCCGTCTGTTCATTATTCATTGTGTAATATTATCTGAATAAAAATGAGGCGAGACGATACTATTGTAGAGTATTTTTTTTAGTAGGGCGGAAGATGGAAAAAAGGAGTTGATGACTATATTATTATTATTATACTGCTGATACACACGGTATGCTACTAGGGACTATGGACTCATTGCCCATTCGACACATATCAAAAAGGTATTATAGTCTAGTAAGATCGTCATCATCTCATCACAGTCACATATGTATATGTATTCTAACACAAATGATGGCAGTCATAATGGGAACCAGGTTTTGTGCCACAAATCTACATTTTCAAGAAAAGTCAAGGTCATCAGTTTGGTGAGCTTTAGTCATCATGAAAATGTAAATGTGTGTTATTACAAGATTATCATTCTTTCTATATGTTTGCAGCTATTGGAAATCCGAATAATAATGTGTTAGTGATATTTTTCTGGCAGATATAACTTTTTCTTAAACAGTGTAGTTTTATATAAGAAAAAAAACTAAAAAGCGTACACGCACACATAATACATGTTAGGTATATTCTGCGCAGCTAAAACATTATCATAAAAAGACGATGAACGCAAGGGAGAAAAAAATGAGAGCAAATGAGATACTGATGCTACCTACTTATTACAGCATGTTTTTTTAATGAAATGAAAGACAAAAAAGCTGTCAGTTGTATACACAGTGAAAATGGTAATATGATGTCTCTTGATGTGCATGCTTCTGCTTCAAATGCATGAAATGAGTATTACATGCGTGTGTTTTTCGGTGTTTCATTCATCTATCCATATCCGCAAAAAAATTTAGTACATGGTAGTGGGGGGAAAGGAGAAGAAAACGAGTGGAAAAAAAGAAGAGAGAGAGAAATGGAAATAGCGATGAGGGTATGAAGACACAAAATGACAAGACATGTTGTACAAATCCATGTATTTGTATATAAGCATGTACATATATATTGCAAACACATGACACATGACGGCCAGGAACAAACACTTTTGACAGACGATATATTTTTTTTCATGCTTGTTGTTCTTGTAATTAGCTAAACAGCAGATGGAATTAGAAGTAGGATGAATGTCAATGATGGTAATTAGCTGACTGCATGATGACGATTAAAACAAGCAAAAATGTTATTTTCGCAGCTTTTTCCAAAAAAAAAATATTAGTTTATTTCTGATTTTTGTTCTACTAGCCAAATTTATGTTGCTTTACAAAAACGTATGTTTTAGGAAAAATAATAAAACGAATGTTCTTTTGAAGACAAAACAGGATTTTACTGTTTGTGTGACAAAATCAAGAAATTGAGGAAATGGTATATACTTCGACATCAACAAGCTTATATTTATGATTTTGACCTTTGCCAACAATTGTTATGCTCTAACAACAGAGTAAACATTAAAAAATAAACTTTTGTTATGCACCAGTTTAAAAACAAAATGCTTTAAGCTAATGGAAATTTTCTAGAATACATTTATATAAGCAATTTTTATGCTTTTCAGGCATTTTTGTCGTAAAAAACAACAACTCTCTGTGGATCAATTAGTAGATCAAGGTCAATAATTACAGATGGGCGGTACATATGGCTCTGTTGTGGCATAAGGTAACAATTAACCTCAGCACGAGAGAAGGAAAGGAAAGCAATTACCATATGCATATGTATGTACGTTTATGAATATAAATACACCAAAAAAAATACTAATGTATCAGAGATTTCGTCATCGTCATTAGTATCGTCAATACCTAAAGGAAGAACCTATAAATACACAGTTACTTTTCTTATGCAAGGTTTCCTAATCAAAGGAAAATACAGTTCTTCTGCTAGACTGACATTTTTCCCTTGAAATATATATTTTTTTTATGTACTACACCAGATTAAGACGCATGTATAATATTTTTGCAATTCCTAAACCTCCAATCAATCTCTAGCACTTGGTGTTACATAATAATGTGCCATTTTCCTCCGTGTTCGGAAATGTTAGTTTTTTTTTTGCAATATGTGCCCATGGCACATGTGTTTGACGGTGCGGAACCAAACCACCACCGTTCCCTTTCTTGAATGTCTCATCAATTTAAATGAAAGAAAAAGAGAAATGTCGACGTTCCAAAAGTGCCATTCAAAACACAAGGGAACAAAAAAAATCTTATACACTTGAGCTTTCAATATCATGCTTTCCCATATTTACTGCAGCAACATTACACATAATATAAATACACATGTGTATAGTACATGCTACAGTCAGTTGTGTTATTATTATGAAAAATATATATATATTTCTAAAGAAAAACTGTAACGACACACAGCGCAAAGCAAGGCAAAAGTGCCATGAAGGATGAACTGATCATCGTGACATGATATTCCTGAATATTCTTCCTCTGCTACTACCGTGTTCGGGAAGAGATAAAGAGAGAAAAATAACAGCAGACGTGTTTCAAAAATGTTTCTCACCAACTTTGATTTCCTCCACGTCAAAATTTTGTGGCTGAACGCGTATTTCTCTCTCTCTCTCTCTCTCTCTCTGTCTTCTTCTTTTACTACTTTTTCTTGTTGCATGTACACTTATTAGTCAGTATACATTGCTTGGTAAAGTTGCTGCCGCTTTGAGTAAGAGTTCATAGTTCTTTCCTGTTGTGCAAAGGAGATGAACCCAATAAAGCTATATTTACACCGGGCTAAAAAAAAATATTTGAGTCGTGTGCAAAAGCTCGTAGGTAATGTATGTAAAATCATAATATACATGTTAAAGATGATACGATACGATGATATGATGATACTCTTGAACATTTTACACCAACACCAACTCACCAAAAAAAAGTTAAGTCTACATTTTTTTATTTATTAAATAAAGGGTCGAGTCGCGTGCGAAAATGCGGAGGCAGGCGGTAGTGCTGATGCACTCTTTCTCTCTCCATCTCCATCTCCCACCCTCCCTCTATCTATCTTTTAAAGTATATCAACAACAAGCAACATAAGATGAGAAAAAATATTCCACAACGTCTATTTCCGGAACCGTCATCATCAAAAAACAAACATAATCTTCCTCTTTTTTTTCGTTTTGAAACTAATCTTCACCTATATCTATAATACAATGAGTTGCAGCGCATTTACCACAGTAGCATTTGTCACAAGTCAAAATATGTATTACTGCAAAGTGCATTCGGCTTTATTCCATCATTCCAAGAAAAAACTTTTAACATTTCCTTTTAGTACAGAGTCGGAATCACTGTCATATATTTAAAACTTTATATGCGTACATGAAAGAGGATACATATTCCCTGTAGTTTCCTTTATAAAAAGAATGACATAACATTATGCAATGTATGTGTGAACAAAGAATGTGGAGATGAAAGCAAAAGATGTGGAGGATATATGTATGTATGTATTTAGAATTTAAAAGTACCATATCTTTCACTGTCACAGAAAATTACCTTTTGTATATTATGCAAACTACACACTTGTATAATAATAGCATCTTTTGTAAAAAATGGCAAAAGAGTAGCATTTGTCACAAGTCAAAATATGTATTACTGCAAAGTGCATTCGGCTTTATTCCATCATTCCAAGAAAAAACTTTTAGCATTTCCTTTTAGTACAGAATCGGAATCACTGTCATATATTTAAAACTTTATATACGTACATACATAAAGAGGATACATATTCGCTGTAGTTTCCTTTATAAAAAGGATGACATAACATTATGCAATGTTTGTGTGAACAAAGAATGTGGAGATGAAAGCAAAAGATGTGGAGGATATATGTATGTACGTATTTAGAATTTAAAAGTACCATATCTTTCACTGTCACAGAAAATTACCTTTTGTATATGCAAACTACACACTTGTATAATAATAGCATCTTTTGTAAAAAATGGCAAAAGTAGAAACAGTGTGGTGCCACACTACCACATTGCAAATGCAAACACGAGTAAACTGTGTTCAGTTGAAGGGATATAATTTGTGATGGTTTGTTGAATTCTATCTTGGTGAAAGATGAATGGTACGTGTTAATACATTTTTTTTGGTTCTTCAGGAAAAAAAACTTTGCGAGTAGTGTTCGAAAAGTGCATTTCAAACACCTTCCGGGTACATCAGAGTGAGAATATTATGAGGTGACAGAGCTCTTATTTCTTGTTTTTTCTCTCTACTTTTGTTATTTATTTACTTTATAATTACCCAACTGACACAAAGTTTGTTTTAAAAAGGAATGTATCTTTCCAATAATGTGATAAACACAAAGCTATAAACTTGTTTTATTTTTTTGTAGATCCAATTATTGAGCACATGGAGAATACACGTGTGCCTTATTTTAAAAAACTTATTCGTACAGAAAATGTCTATTTTGACCTGTTTGAATTTGAAACTGACTAGATTTATAATTTAATAATAATTTATGCTACTCATATTTAAATAGATTCATTCTTTCATTCATTATGATTCATATTTAAATAGATATATGATCCAGTAAATCATCATTTAAATGAAAAAATATATATAACAGCTTATTATACTGCTTTCAATTTAGCAGATTCCTTTTAAACGGTAATGCCCATTCCATAATTCAAAACCAATTTATTACAAATGGGGTTAAACGGCTCGAAACTCGCATGCATGCGCAGCACAAGCATGAGAAAATGTGCCAAAAGCTTGAAAGATTTTGGGCCACGAACGAACGACGAAGCTTAAATAGAATGACAGCACAGAATGTCAACTTATATTCAGGAACATTAAGCTTGAGATTTATTTCTAATACACTCAAACTAGACTATAGAACAAGAAGCAAAAAAAGCAAAAAAGTTTTTTTTGTGGGGTTCAAATATGAAACCAATGATGTTGTCATTTAAATAATTATTTAATATCTTGAAAAAAATAGCATTTTGATTTTCATCCTCTTAATTAGCTCCAACTGAGCGTGGACACTAGTTTTTTTTTGTAAACCAATGATAATTATTATTTCTAACCACACACGCGTTTGTCTTACTTGACTTGTGTAAGTAAAGTAATCTGTGGGCGTTTCTTTATACTTCCGCGAAATGACATCACAACTTTTCTGCTTCTTTTCTTTCCCTCTGACGTACATGTTACATGTTTATTACACAACCACACGAGGAGCACATTAAGTTGTACATTTTAAATGTGCATTTTCCCGTATGTCTTTACTGCTCACATTTTACAACATGAGAGTAAGCTACATGAAATTTTACGAACATTCCATCATCGTCCTGCTTCATGATGATCACCAGTAGTGAGCAAACTAGCAAACCACTTTAGCATTAATACCACCACCACCACCGCCGCCGCCGCCGCCAACACCACCACCACCACCACTTGAACCCTTTTACTTGAAATAGAGGAACAAAAACTGTAATAATTTGGACAGAAATGGGACGTTATTTTTAGGCTAGCAATGGATGGGTCATATTAATGCATGCGCGTATTATCATATCATTCATGTTGTTGCAATGCAGTTCATAAAACCTATTTTTCAGTCAGACTGCATGAGTGAGTGAAATAATTATTGGGTTGTGATGATGCTCTAAATAAACATAAGGGGTAAAAATACCGAATGCCAGTGCTGATGTGTACGGACAAGCTAAAAATAATTTGCTTCATCCAACAGAAATAATTATTGGGTTGTGATGATGCTCTAAATAATATATATTATGGATGCATCCATTTTACACGTCGTCCCAAGCATATTTAATATTATCGATAAAAATGAAGAAAAATGATTTATATGTTAAATAAAAGACTTTTTCCCAATGATGATGCAACTTTCTCTTTAGGTGAAACAAGCTAGGTTTTTTTAATATGTAAAGAATGAGAGACAAAAATTTAGCGTGGGAAAGGGGTCAGCAGACGGCACACTTTTTTTAACTGCAAAACTATATATACCTACCTAAACATTTGAAATATTTCATATTTATTTTTGAAAAAAAAAGTTTCAGATTTTGTCTAAACAATGTACATTTTTAACAAATTGATAAGCATGGTTGGGCGGTAGGAATTCAGATTTTAAGTAACAACTTAAAATGTCCATATGGCACCGTCTGTTCGGTGTACTCTGTAGTACAGAGTCTGTACTGTTAAATCTTTTTTACAATATAATAATTTTGGTTTAAAAAAAGGTTGGACGGCAATTCTTCTTTTTTGTAACTCTAGTAAAATCTTATAGCTTGTGCCGATGTTGCTGCTGCTGATAATGATGATGAAAAGAAATAGAACAAAAACATTGAGAAAAAAACTAGAAATAAACAAAAAACTTATAATCTGATGTGTGCGGAGCCAGAAAAGCAAGCTTACTAAAGTGGTCGTAAAAGAAACAATTTTGTGGAGCAGATTTCAGCATGGATCGGACTGACTATAGTATGAGCTTCTCGAACAGTGTGGCGTTCTCTGTCCGCCGAGTTACCAGACTGCAATGCTCAGGAAGCATATAAGATTTTAAGGTTTCAAAGACAAGTAGAGAGGGAGTGAGTTGTAGACTTTATAGCAAGAGTATCAAGCAAACGTATATTATATTGGTAATGAGCAGAATATGCACATGGCGATGATAAGCAATTAATTAAATTGAAAGTTTTAATAGCTGTTACAATAGCTGCACGTGAAACAACTGGGGTGAAAGCAAGTGGTATCATCAACCTTGGGAGCGAATACTGCTAGTTGACCGACTGGAATTGTGTTTCCACATGTTGGGCATACCTGGAGGAGAGGAGACAGGTAAAATAAATAAAATTTTAACGTTCTATATGAACGTTGTTAATTTTAGCTTTTTTAAGTGAATTTGTTGAATTTTTTAAGCATCTTCTTACACTGCCTGGAATGACTACTGAAGATACGAAACCGACATCTAGTGCGACCTCATTGCGAGCCTCGACGAATTCTTCGTAAGCGGAATGATCCTCTGGTTGCACGTGCTTGCAATAGGCTAAAGCCAAGTCCTTATAAAAATTAACAAACAACATTCCCAGCTTTAAATAACTACTTGCCTTTATTAAGGTTTACGAAGGTTTACGGTTTAATTTTTCTCAGACGAGCGTATCGGAGGAAACTTTGATTTAAAAAAACATACATACATATAGCAAATGGCGTATCATTCAAAAAAAAGTTTCATGTAGTTGTGTCAGGAATAAATATTACGTTTGTTCTAAAAAGTACCTAGCACGAATTTTACTTGTGTGCAAGTTTTACTTGTACACTTCTCTTGTATTCTCACTTGCTTACCTGCTTGGGAATTTGAAGTGAAAGTTGTCTATCCCGGTACTGTTCTCCAACGGTACCAGAACGCGGAACTCGGTTGGAGTGAAAGTCCTTGTAGAATACCTCCACCTGAAAAAAAAATCAAGTACAAGATAATTTAAAATGGTGCACAGTACATAAAACGTTTAATGTGTGAGTTTAATTACTTGGTCTATAGTTAAGGTGGGTGGTGCCCAAGTGAATCCCTTTGGGACAACTGGAAAAGTACGTGAAAAAGTCAGCCTTTGCACAGGGTCCGTGGCGTGGGTTAAACCTAGATTGTTCCGAATTGTAATCCACTCGTCGTGGAAAAGATCGTGCGAATCCCTAGAACATTTGCAGTTTTTGCAGGTTTTTCTGAAATTGACGAAAAAATTTAAATTACTGTAAAAAAAAGCGGGGAAAGTATGCAAATCAGACAGATTTCTGATTTGCTTCTTTGTTACTCGCGTTATAAACCTAAACACAAAGTTTCACTGTCGTATTCATTTTTATATTTTATAACCACGTATTATGCTTCGTGTACGTATAACTATGATTTTTTTTTGTATAATAAAAATATGAAAAACGTGTAGGAAAAACGATACCGAACAATAAGTTCATACAACTCCTGTTGCCCGAAAATCTTGCAATACAGCTCAAGAACCCTAACACAAGAGTACTTAATCCCCGGCCAAGGTACAAGATTTGTGTCAAAGCCAAGAGTCACAGGACAAGGATGATGATTACTGTTACTCCTGCCGTGGGTGCTGTGATGATAACCTAGTTGTGTTGCGGACAAACTGTTGTTGTCTCGATTATAGTTGCCAATTTCGACAGTATGATAGCGTCCATACCGACTTCCTCGGCGTGAGCCTCCATGAGCCTCCACCCTCTCAATCATCGAATTCCTTGTCCGGCCACAAATTGATTTGATTTTAATACTAAATCAACTTTAGTCGCTTTACTTTTGTTTTTAAAAAAAGAGTACAAAAATTTCCTCGAGTGTTTCTTGAAGACACACACGCGTAGTGCAGCAAGGGAGCAGTTCTCCAAAACACCACTCTTCCCAGTGATTTCCGCTCTTGGTCTAACTTTTCATGTGGCCATGCTCATTTTACTTATTTAGCATCCTTTTTGTAGCTTTCCCCTCTCACGTAATAATACAGGTTGGTTTTCTGTTAGTGGGATTCTCTACGTTGATGATAATATTATGCTCTTCTTCACCCTGTGCGGTGCGGTGTCTTCTCCTCAGCAAGAAAAAGGAAAAAGTTTTCTGCGTGTGCAAATGTAAATGTGTGAACAAGTCCATAAATCACTTGGCAAGTTAGTTGGAAGTGCAAACCTTCCTTGGGGAATAATAAAATTATTCGGATGGCCGTAGTAGTAGTAGTAGACAAGTTTTTCTCTTATTTCCCCTGTAGTCCCTAGAACAGCTCACCTCACCTTCCACAGAGATAGCTGTACATAAAATATTATGAGTGTGAGGTTCGTTAGACCGGAAAATGTACGATGACAGTTTTAATGTTTAGTGTTTTCCTGTAACGTGTTATATGCAACTCTCTTACTCACATCCAATTTCAATCCAAGATGATTTTTCCAGAGAGCGTCCACACCTGTCAATTCCCTCTTTCTCAATGCAAAGAAGCATACTACTGAGGCAAAAAAAAAACCTCAGAGGCAAAGAGTAAATTGTGTCTGGTGCCATAAATGTCCATGCACTCCATTCCCCAAAACGCAGGGGCAAGCAAAGCACATAAGCCACACAGGAAACCTTGTCACGAAATAATAAGCTTGGATAATAATGAATAAGACATCATTGACGAGTGGCTTTGCGTTAACCAGGATTGAAGATTATATTATGGCAAATGCACCACTCTGTCCATATGAGTTTACACTGCTGTTTCCATTACGTAATGATGGTGACGATGATAATGGCAGAGCAGGATATATATGACAACATAACACGAAGAAGGAAAACACACGGGACTGACCCAAATTGGTCCCTATTTTATCCACACAAAAATATGACCACAAAGTGAGTAGGCGAAATAGCCTGAAACTGGAGAAACTACGACAGTGTGTGATTTGATAATGGTCCATTACTTCTCAGTATCCTTATCTCAAAGTGACCACAATAACAACAAGAACAGCAGCAAACGGATTTACACAGATTATTATTATTATTACCACTGGAAAGAAACAACTATTAAACAGGGCAAAAGTTTCATATTGCCTTAATGGAACATTATGAAGGATTTATATTTTTTAAATGTTATGCGGCCATCATAACCACAAGTCTCAAAGAAGGAGAGAGCTGGAAGAGATATATGAGAAGAAGGATCAGCAGAAGCTTCCTATTTTGTTTCCACCTACCACGCCAACCAGCCAACCACCACTATAACCACCCTACTTGCAACTTTGTCCAGCATTAGTGTGCACACACATTCTAGCTCCTCGTCCAACGTTTATATGGACAAAAATAAATTGTGTAATGTTGTCCAGCAATGAAAATCCTGATGACGATGAGGTCGTGTAGTCTTGCGTTTACGATGCTGCACTATACTAGAATTTTTTTCCTTATGTGTGATATTACTTATTATGATATGTGACGTGTTGTGTAGGATGCACTTACATAAACTTGTGTGGTGGATGGTCATTATTATGATAGTTACGATAAAAATGAAAAGAATGGCTGAATGACTGGATGGTGCTTTAATAATGATATGTGACGTGTTGTGTAGGATGCACTAACATAAACTTGTGTGGTGGATGGTCATTATTATGATAGTTACGATAAAAATGAAAAGAATGGCTGAATGACTGGATGGTGCTTTAATGAAGCGGAATAAATTACCCATACCGACCACATACCACGTGCTAATAATAATAATAATAATAATAATAATATCTAAAAACAAAAGATGAAAGAGTAAAGACTTAATGTTAAATTGTGCATGCTTCCCTTTAAAAAATATCAGCATTGACCATCATCATGTGTGTGTACTGTATCTTGTCGGTCAAAAAAAAATTACGACAGAGCTACTAAAAAACGCAGGAGGATGAACAAGAATTGGTACATCAGTACATGCACGATCAAAGATTTTTTTATATATTCGTTTACTGTGGACTTTGAGAAAAAAAAGAATAATGATTTTTCACAGAAAATTATGTTTGTAAATTGTGAGTTGTAGTGACTAGTTTGATGGGCTTACATATGAAAAAAAAATGTTGCAATGTAACCTTTTCAGTAATTCAGCGTTATGCAACTCGTTTTACAACTCATACAAACATGCAAACTTGACACCTACGCATATATACCATCGAGCCATGTTTTTTTCCCGTCGCCCTAATAATTTCCTAATATGTACATATTTACTTACTTTGTTTGCAACTTTTGCTTCACTCTTGTTAGAAATCGCACATGTATATTAAATATTTGTAAATCAGTTAAAAAGACAGCATTAGTGCTTTATTGACGCTTGCAATTGAGTTGATAATGGAAAGAAAAAAAAACAGGATAAATTGAAAGCGTATAATAATAATAGAGTTCCTCAAGACATTAGTGTGTGTGTGTGTTTGAAACCATATCAGGTGTGATGATGATGAAGAGTTATCGAAATCTCATTAGTTTGCTGAACAGCACTGCATAGGTATTTGGTGGGGTATAGTGAGTTTTCCAGGTGTTTCCACGTCTCGATTGCAACACACCCCTCCAAATACATATATACCATTTAGTGTCAACAAGAAAATATTCAGAAGAGAAAAATGGAAATGCTGACAAATGGATTGTAAGTAATTCAGGGAACTGCTTCTTCATTTACAAACATCTAACCAAAAGTAATAAAGACGAGGGAGGGATGCCATCATAAAAAAAGATATATGAATTATACGTAATAGTAAAATTGACTGTTAGTGTGAGTATAATTCAGGGAATTGCTTCTTCATTTACAAACATCTAACCAAAAGTAATAAAGACGAGGGAGGGATGCCATCATAAAAAAAGATATATGAATTATACGTAATAGTAAAATTGACTGTTAGTGTGAGTATTGAGAATAATATGATTTCAGGTATTCTTTTTAAAAAAGTAGCCTCATCGGCGAAAAGGGGAAAGCAAAAGTGTTATAATAACAATGAAGAGTAACAACGTGCTCATCTTCTTCTTTTTCTTCAAAAGTCTCTACTAACAATAATGCTAGGTTGAAACGGACCGTATATATATATTATGCTGACACACGCGATATTATACCTATGCATATTATGTAGATTGCGTATTATTATGTTATGTAACACTGTTGGAGCACATAAATTATAAGTACACACTTACACAGATTTTTTGTATGCTAATTAAATCAACTCACCGTCATATATAGTCAGAGAGTGAAAGCTTAAAAAGGAATATATATGTATTAGACACTGAGAGGAAGACAAACACACACACACGTACACACTTTTTTCTTTCGACACGATCTCTGGTATTAAAAAAAAATCTTGACTGTGCTCTCTTGAAAGATGTTAATGGGAAAAATCCTGACTCGTAAAAATTATTGCTTTCTCTTCAGCAAAACAAAAAAAAGTTTTTTTTCTATCCCTTCTTTCTCTCTTTTTTCCCCCCGAAAAAGCAACTTTGTTATTCTTTTGTTTGTAGTATGCTGACTTTGCTGACACTGTGTATATAGTATATTACTAGAACGGGACGAGAGGCATAAAAGGAAAAATAAAATAAAAAAAGGATAAAGAAAAGAGGTGGAAACACAAACAAGTTAGTAAACTTTGATGGTGGAAGCAAGCAAGCAGGCCAGTTCCAAAAAAGTAACTGACTGACTGGGAGAAAAAAAGAAAGTTGGTAGCGGCGGTGGTGGTGGTGGTGGCTATGATGGTGGCTGTAGTAGTATAACAGGGAGAAGGAGAACGTGCCACTACTGATATATTCTTAGTAGAAAAGAATAATGCAAGCAAATGAATAAGGGCACTTGTCTTCTTCTTCTTCTTCTGTAGTCTCGTGTGCTTTATATTGCAAACGAGAGAGAGAGAGAGAGAGAGAGAGAGAGAGAAAAAGTGGCACATGGAAATTCTCTTTTGCTCTTTTCATGACCATCACGGTGTGCAGTTAGAAGATGATGATGACGGGTACATATACACAACGCAACACATGAACACACATGGTTTTTTCATAGAAAGTATGAAATCAAAGATAATAATATTCTTATTGCTTTCCTCGTGTAATAAGTGGGTAGGCGGCTTAAAGTATAACATATTAGTAAGAGGAGGACACACGGTTTTTATGCAATTTGTACATGCATGCATTATGTTATCATCACACACAAGATACATAAATACCAGCCAACTGGAAATCGTCCATGCCATTCATGTTGCCTTCTTCTTTTTTTAGACTAAACATATTTTTTTTACCTATCAAAGTTAAACGTGTATAGTATTTCCATCATATTATAGTCGACATACCTAATCATCGTCATCATCACCAACCCCCTCTCTCCTTTTGGTTTATATACTTTTATTGATCTGTGAAATGACCTTTACGTGTGTAGCAGTGACAAAAGTATAGGAATATACATACAATAATATAATGGTAGTAATCATAATAATAATAATAGTATAAACGTATGGAAATCCGCAAACACACACATGGTGTGTTGTTATTGCTGTTATGATCTTATGATTAGTGTTAGTGTTATTATTTTTGGTACAAAGAGAGCGGTAAAACCACTGTGTGGTAATTTCCATCAGTTTTGGGTGGAGAAAACTGAAATCTTCACAAAGAAATATGTACCCTAGTAGTGTATTGGATGATGATGATGAGGATGCATGTAGGTAATACCATTAAGGGAACCAGAGATTAGCCATCAGCAACACAGCCATTGCCTTTCCATCATCATCATCATCATCATCATCAGAGCAGATTAGCTTAATGCTTCGCTTCAAATGTTTGCCTGATTTCATCTTACGCTAATGGATTTTGCAGAGTGCTTGGTTTGATGATTGTGCTGATGTGATATTATTATGCTTTTTGTCTACGTGTGTGGAGTAGATTTAGTAGTACGAAGTATGAACACTATCAAAAATATCATGTGGAACTGGAGCATGCTAGGCCATCCCAATAATGCAGGTCAGCGTAGTTGTGACAAGAGAATGAGTACTTTAAGCATATGTGTGTATGTGTTTCTCTTCCGCCAAACCGCAGGCTGATGTTGTTGCTGGCTTGTCAGCAGATCAGATTACAATTTCCAATTTTTTCATTAAACGCCTGCTTATAAAATAAAGAATGATCTGCTACTACTCAGGGAGAATGAAACACGATTTGTTTTGATTTTTTTTGGTGGGACAAACATTTTATAGGAATAGCAGAAAGCATTTTGTAGTAAGTAGTAACATTATCATCATGGTTTTGATGAGAAACACAAGACAAATTTTGTGGTGGAGAATAGTGAGCAGACACACCAAAATAAAAGCTTTTAGGGTGTAACTCCAAGCTGACATGTTTCAAAAAAATGGCCACGTCATTACTAACGGTATCATTAGAAGAGGCACATTAAATTAAATATCTAATTAGCGAAAGTACCCTTCCACAATGTTTACTGTCTTTATGACCGTACTAATTATCACTCATCGCGCTACATAAAACCATATGACACATGATCCTGTCTTTCATCCCCCCTTCCCCTC
The DNA here is from genome assembly GCA_027744095.1 of Zhuqinia jingwanae. NCBI lineage: Eukaryota > Metazoa > Arthropoda > Collembola > Entomobryomorpha > Paronellidae > Zhuqinia > Zhuqinia jingwanae. Next base: position 17,837 of record JAHZNC010001276.1, read on the forward strand.
CAAAAATCCATGCCGTGACGGTCAGATTGTCGGCCTGACATTGGACTCTGATCCAAACTAGTGATGATGTGGGGTAACCAGAGCATGACAAATAGTGCAAATGGATGCATGTATGTACGTGTGCCTGGTGGTGATTGTGCAAAAAAAACGAAAGAATATAATATTACATTGGATAAAGTCTATAGTTTTTTGTCTGTCAACAAAATGATGCCCGTCGATCACGTCATGCATTTCCCAACCAGAACTCTTTACCGTGAACTCTTTGTGATATCATTATTACAAACGACGAGATTGGATGGAGAAAGTCATCATGATTCATGCTGATGATGATCATGATCATATTATAAAAACGGCTTACTACTACACGTATGTAGATTCAATATATTCTGATAATAATAAGTTCCCAAGAGTACATAAATACTTGAATTTCGATATACGATCCACTCACTACCGCCCATAATAAAATGTCAATATGTCACTTGTCATATTTACGCGTACACATTATGTCAACACATGTATTACATAAAAACTCAATGCTCTAGTTCAATAATGTATATTATGAATTGGGATATGAATAATGTGAAGCAGAGTAACAAGCCAACAAGCATAAGGACAAGGCAAATGAAATCAAACGCCAAGTAGTCCGTCATTTTTGTTCACGGCCTGCCTACACCAACCTTAACAATACAACCTCCCCATCCCTCTCTCTCTCTCTCTCTCTCTCTCTGAAAACTTTTGGTTTCCGGCACTTTTTTTCCTTTTAGCAGAATAATAGTAAAGTTTTCTGCCCACATCAGCAAAAGTCCGCAAATGAACTGGCGAACCAAACGAAAAAATAAAATATGATGTGAGGTTATGTTTAGCATTACTGTTTCATTTAAAATTCACTAAAAGCCAAATACTATGACGACGTGACTAGTTCCATCATCATCATCATCATTATTACAGCAAAGAAGCATAATATCATCATAAGAGACGTTGATGATTATGCCAATTTTTATTACCAGTGCAATACCAAATCATAGCTCAACAAGAATGGTGTCGTTTTGCCTAATGATTTGTGGGTACGATCGAGTCCGTCATACATATAAACTGCTATACACTCTCACTTTCCATTATCGGCTTCATTGAAGCTTTTCAATGTTTAACGTTTTGTATCTTGTTTTCTTTGGACATATTTATGAGGATGTTATAATTTTTCTATCTCTCTCTCTGTACAATATTGGTGTGTAAAAAAAGTGACAGAGAGGCGAACGTTAAAAAAAGTTTTATTTTTCTTTGCCGTTTGTCCCAAGGGGTACACAAATCATCGGCTTTACTAAATAAATAGATGGTGATAAGAAAAGGCAAAAGGCACGCAGTTCCGAAAACTTCAATAACCTTGCTTGAAAATGACTATTTTCTTTCATCATTTTTTATCATCTGACTTTTCTTGATACAAAAAAAAACAAGAGACATGTGTGTGGAAGGAAGAATAAAATAGTTTGGATTTTAATATTTTAGTATTTCCGCTTCTTATATTATTATTTTCAATGAAAGGCAAGTTTAAGAAAAACTTATGTAGTGATTCTCTTCCTCTTTTTTGCTCGTAGTCACCCACACTCTTTTATTATTATATTGTGCGACGGCCCAGACTGGAAACCAAATTGAATGGATTGTATACCATATAATGATAGAAATGGTACAGTTTTTGTTACATTCATGTTTTCCTTTTGCTTTACTCATCCACTTTTACTATTTGAAAGAACCTTGGAAAGAAAAGAGATATACCCTTTTGCCAAATTTTATTTTGAAGGGAAATCCCTTTAAATAGCTCCAATTGTCCCTTCTCAAATGGGATTGTAATAAAAAGCACGCTGCAGATTGCCTTATGCATGCATAATATGCACAAGGAGAGAGAGAGAGAAGGGAGAATAATAAGGATTAGAATATTATACAAGTAGTTGAAGAAAAGACTGAATAAAATTAAAATCTTCCTGAAAATGGTGAACCACACACAAGAAAAGTATTTTCCATAATCCGACAATATATTCCAACTAAATGGCCCGTGCCTCGTGTCATAATTTTAAGTAATTCGGACAGACTAAAGTGCAAGGGGTTCTTGAAAAGGGGATCAAAATAATCCCACTCTTTTTAATTAATTTTGTACCATTTGTGGAAAAATGTAAAAAGAAAAAATTGTAGAATTTTGCAGAATGAAAAAGGAAGGAAGTGAATGGAACACAGAATGAACGAACCTAAAGAGAGAGAGAGAGTAGCACGTGGGGGGATTTGCAGAGCGCATCAAGATTTCTGATTGTTTAAAATTGCACATAAACATTAATCTTGAAAAACTTGCTAAAAAATGATCCTTTAAAACCTTGCGATTTACTTTATTCAAGAACATGCCAAATCCTTTAAGCAGGTTTGAAATGTCTCGGATGATTATCTCGGGAAATTCGGTACTCCTGTTTTTCCTCCATATAACCTTTCAATGGAAATAGTTCAAGAAGTAGCTTCAGTGGAGGAGATGGACGTGAAGTCTATCCCACTTTTCAACACAAATCTCTTTTTTTCTACCGGCGTCACGTCATGTTTTGCATCTGTGTTGCTGCTCTTGTTTCACACTCCAGTGATCAGACAGAAAAAGCCTTATATTCTCTTTAAAACCTTGAGATAAAGTTTCTTTTCCTTTTGAATGTTGTCTTTCTTTTTTCTGCTATTTGCGCTGTTCTGTTTCAATATATATAGAAGATATTATAGCATCATCATGCCAAAATCGTCATCATCACTTTTTCTGAAAGAGGAAAAAAGATTGCAAAAAGAAATGTTTTGTACACTGATTCTACCAGTGTACCGTTTTAGCAACAAAAAACATTATACTTAAATGTGTATCATGAACGTGTAATGCTGATGATGATGGCTGATACATGAGAATGGAGCATCTGTTCATTTATGGGGAATGGAGAAGAATGCTCCCATTCAGTTAGTAGCATCAACATCCCACCACCACCATCATCATCATCATCATTATTATTATTATCTACATTTTCTCTATCTAAACCTTCCTTTTCTTTTTTGTTCCCTTCAAAGTAAATTGAAAATTACAAAAAAAAGTATTTTTTTTGTGCTCCCTGGGACAAGGTCAATGCAACTGTTGTTGTGTATGGAACCTATTATTATTTTGTAAATATATTTTACATAATATTGATGATTGAGAAGAAAATCGAGTAAAGCCATGTGACGACATGACTAAAGTTTTATGTTTCCCAATTTAAACAAAGAGAGAATAAAAAGTATATCTGTTTCATAATATAGTATGTATTTGTATACTTCCACCTCTATATACATTAAAACGAAAAACATGTTCTCAATTGCTACGATTTATAAAGTATATTGAGCCTTTCCATGCAAAAAAACATGATGCTTTTTGTGTCTTTTTCTTTGGGAACTAAATTTCCTTTTAAATGAAGGGAACTGAATTGGAAAAATTTTTGTACAGCATATAACACATTTATTTGCATGAATGCCTCACGGCAAGATATACAGACACAGTGCAATCCCCATTATATACAAGTGACTTATTTTGTCTTTGAAAATTCAATTGAAATACAGGAACTTTGCATCATGGACATAAATAAACGCTTCGGTGGATATTCCCTCTCTTCTCTTTCCCCCTTTCTACTTTTCTCTACTTTATCATTATGTTACATGCTTTGTTTTCAGCAACTACAACTTGTAACATTCCAAATTTACTTTACCATATTTATATGAGAAAAAGGATACCACGGTGTGAAATTTATGTTCTCCCCCGTCGTATCAATTTTCTGCCTTCTGGCAATCTTCATTAACAATTACGTTTTTCAAGCGTGTAAACGCTTTTGTCAGTCGCTCGTAGTTTGTGTACTATACATATCGTAAGTACACATGTATAATAATAATGTAGAGCGCGTGTTTTATTTCCACTCTAAATTACGAGTATGAGACGGGAAAAGGACACTAAAGCAACAAGGGGAATTTGATATCATTACGATGATCATCAACAGAGGAGAAATGAAATGAGAAGGAGCAGACAAGTAAATATTGTTTGCTTTTAATTAATCAGCCGTAAGCAGAGTAAAAATGTAGCTGTATAGAGTTGAGAGTATAGCCGCTCTAAATTTGTATGATAGATGGACAGCATATAAGACTAATAACAACTCTCACATCTCACAACAGAGACTAATTAGGTATATGCAATTTATTCATACTAAAAAAAACAAGAGAATTTGAAATTTGAATTGACCCATTCACCTCCACAGAAGACGATATCCAAATAAAATGTATTCAATAGGGCCTTGTATGAAGTTTATGCATGGCAAAACTTTAATTAGCTGGCATAAACGGAAAAATGCTTATGATCTTTTGAATTATGGTGCTTTATGTGAAATGTTAAGACTTGAGTACAAACGGACTGCATGAGAAAAAGCTAGAAGTAGCGCTACTTCTTGCTTATGCTATACTTCAGCAAAGTGTTTTTGCCTTTTTTTATCCTATTCCGCCAACACCTTTCTAAAAAAAACTACATACCCATCTAATTAATTAATTACGTATTTCACACCAACTGTTTTACATTACCTTGAAGAGAAAACACATGCATGACATTTTTTATGGACTGTGCAGATATGTTTACATGCTCCCTTCAAAGAAAACAATGCAAAAAAAATGTATACAAAATACACTGACTAGAATAATGCGACGGAAGCATTGTTTTATGGGTGCAATTTCTCGCCTTATAAATGTCTAAACCATGTACCACTTTTGTGGGTGGTATGTTTCATTCACTGGAATTGCACGTGTAAACCCTAAAAAGCGTCATAATTTACACCAACAAGCGACAAGAATGAACGACGTAGGACAGCAAGCGTTATACAGCAACCAGGCCACACGACATGCGACATTATAGCTGAAATGAACTAGCTTTCTATTTATGAAACTTTCTAGTTTTATCCAGAACTTTTATTTTTCTTCCAAAAAGTAAGGCTATATAAGCCAAGTTTTGTATAGGTATATATGACAATGCAACAAAAATTCCAGCTTGTCAGCCAAACTCCCATAATCGTATTTTACCCACTTTACTTACAACGATCATCCCTTGAACATATACATACATAACATAGCACGTAAAGAAAGTATATTGAACCCAATGGAAAGAAATTAGCGTAAAGTAGGAATTTCTCTTGAAATTTACAAGCACAACTTGGTTGTGGTGTGTGAAAGCACGTTACGTAACGATTCACATGAGCTCAATGATCAAAAAAGATGTCCAATAACAACAGAATGGATGAATATATAGAGACACTAGTAGGCCATGTCATGTGTAAACTATATGAAAAAAAACCATGAACTGCAAATAAACGCTGTAAAGAAAAACTCTTCAACTCCTTAAGCTGCGATGCACTCTCAGAGAAATAATTTTGCCAAAAGGCATGACGGCGTAAAGTGAAATGAACTATGTATAAAGCTATATCATGCTAGTTGTTAGTACAATAATAATAATAGTAATGGTTTAGGGATTTTTGGGGATTTCTTTATATATATTTTCGAATGGCATGCAAATGTCGGATGATAAATGCACACATTATTTAACTTTTTCCTATTTCATCCGCTGTTGTACAAGACACTTTAAGACAACAAGTTTGCACGAGAAAGATTTATTCAATCGTTTCTCTTTTTTCTTCTAGAAAATCCCACTAACAGAACGCAGTAATAACATCGTCCATCACATATCACATCAATATACTGACTGTGACTAACTGAATGAATGTACTATAAAACTTTTCATACGCGTATCTGAACTACGCTAAAAACCGACCAGATTAAGAATCCTGTACGACACTCCACATTTGGTATATATCTGAAACAAGTGATTATTTTATAACAGCCATTCGAATTATTATTGTTTGAACCATTTCCTCCAGCAGCAGATGAAAAGTGTCTTATGACAGATACCAGTCAGTCGTGGTGCTGCATCGTAATCCTGATGGGTACACTACACGTATTTACAAGAAGAAAAAAAACAATGTTTGTCCACACGGTCCTCCTACTCACAGTAACAATGTTTATATGATTTACTCGTGGTGAATATGTACGGGCACACACTTTACACTTATTTTAGCAACACAGATATCTGAACTACGCTAAAAACCGACCAGATTAAGAATCCTGTACGACACTCCACATTTGGTATATATCTGAAACAAGTGATTATTTTATAACAGCCATTCGCATTATTATTGTTTGAACCATTTCCTCCAGCAGCAGATGAAAAGTGTCTTATGACAGATACCAGTCAGTCGTGGTGCTGAGTCGTAATCCTGATGGGTACACTACACGTACAAGAAGAAGAAAAAACAATTGTTTGTCCACACGGTCCTCCTTCTCACAGTAACAATGTTTATATGATTTACTCGTGGTGAATATGTACGGGCACACACTTTACACTTATTTTAGCAACACAGTTTGCAGGAAAGAATGCGCGATAAACATGAACAAGTTCAACTGTTCGCTTCGGTTGTAAACTGTGTTGTACACACTTTTCAGCACACTGATAACATTTTTGACCTGACTAAAGTAAATCTGAAAATTTTGTTTGAATCCACCACCAACCAAATAAGAAAAAAAAAATGAAGAAGAGTCTGTTTCTGTTAAATCCTTTATGCAAACGCCACCACGGCCACGACTTTCATCTAAATCATTCGCATTTCCGGCATTTGCAAAAAAAAAGTCTAAAAAAGTGTAGAAACCCAACCAAGATGAGAGCACAGAGCACACACAAAAGTCAACATACAGTCAACTGTTTAAATTGCGTTTTTTATGGGAGACCTAGTGACTGACTGACTGAGAGAGAGAGAGAGAGCGAGCGCATCATGGGAATCAGGGAGATGAGCAGAGCAGAGGAGCAAGCTGCATTTAAAAAAAAGTAAAAATATAAACGTTTGCCAATAATAATTATTGTTCTTCTGGTAGTAGTGGTGATACGCAACATAATATATATATACACATAGTAGTATACAAAGTTATGCTACTACATATCTCATCATCATCATCATCATCGTCATCAACCAACGAAGCGACCACCATACGTACCGCACCGCGCACCGCCTCCAACAACTCCAAAAGAGAAATTCATGTTGTTCAGCTGCTATTAAATCTTCTTCTTTTTCTAAACCGCACCACAATGTACAACGGTTTTATATCTGTGTGTAGCACTTTGAACCATCACATCACACCATCACGAAGAAAATGAATTACTCAAATTGTTTCACGATTTAAGTTTAATGTATTTATTATGGGCTGTTTTTGTAATACACTCGCTTGTAATTTGGCGATTGCGAATTTGTTCAACAAGTTTACAGAGGAAAAAAAAAAAGAATAATGTTATTTTTTTTACATTATCATTGCCAATACTAATGTTATTTATCAGAGTGCTCATCAAATGCAAAAGCAAAGTTGATGTCTTTGATGACGATAAAGCAAAAGCACAAAATGATGAGACAACTGCTAAAATTCTGATTTTAGAAGACCCCTCGTAACTATGTACCTATATATGTAATGTAGGTATATAGTTTCTCTCTAGGGATTGTAGGGATAAAACGAGTAGAGAGAGAGAGACAATAAAATGGAGTTGTAGTGTTTATTTTTTACTTTTCACCAGTAGAACAAGCGACGCAACAAATTGTTTTTTGTAATAAAATTAACACATTTTTGTTTCGTTCTAGTTTTCAGCACGAGTGATGTGATGAGATGATGATGAACAATTAGCCATTCCAACTTGTTGCGTATTGTGCATTTTCCCCGTTTTTAAAAAGATGTATTATTATTACAATGGGAATTACGTTATTAATTTCTTTTTACACAATCACCTTCACTCACTCACTATTGACGTAAAGATGGGAAGAATGAATAGATTCAAATTCCAACTTCCGCTTGCTTGAACGAACGGTTGGACGTCAAAAATTTATACGCGCGTTCAGAAAGAATGATGCAAACTGACTGACACTTTGTTTACGTCTCAGGCACGTTGTTTGACACAAATTAACGATTGACTACCATGAAAACGCTTCGGCATCAGCCACCACTACTATCACCACCGCCACACTCTGAGCAGTGCCGTGAACGGACGTAGGAAATGAACAAAAAGCTTTGTGCAACTTTTGGTGTCAGTGTCACTTCCAAATTCTACTTGTTCCAATATTTTTGCGCTGTTGAGCTGTATGCTGAATCTGATTTGGTGTTGTAGTATCTCTCTCTGCGTTTGTGTGTAGTTTAATGTTGCTGGGTGGGTACGTTTGTGCGTGGTCGTTTGTCTTTTTTGTGTGACCGCAACCCGCAATCAGTTTGTATGTATGCGCACACTTATTATCCAATTAATCCTTTAATTATTACTCTTTTGTATTTCCGAACATATTGCCAATTTGTACACTTTAGGATTCTCTTAATGCCTTCTATACTATACCTACACTGTCATCGCTCCTGCGCGCGTGTGTGTTATACTTTATAGGTTGCTTGCTGCTATCACCATTATTTTCATCTCAAAGAGAAAATATCCAAGATTTCAAGGCCCATTAAATGTGAGATTCACTTTTGCCCATTTGTCTGCTGCGTTGACTTGACATGGGCAACGCACGATTAGCAGGCCACCATCACCACACCATTGCCACTACGGAAATTAAATGTTTGCAGTTCAAGTAATAATATATTATTATGTGCATACCAAAGTTATGTTATGAATGTACTCAAGTAATAATATATTAGTACAATAATAGTTAAGTGGAGGAATAGTAAAGAATGAATAAGGAGTAATAAGTCTTTTTTTCCTTGCTTCCGTCCGTTTGGTTTTTCGTGATATTTTTGGAATCTTGCCAAATGAAAATCTGTTGTTGTTACCGTTTGTTGGAGAATCGTAATATATATTGCTCCCTCTCCTTCCTTTATGCCACTAATGCTGATGACAGGAGAAGAGAAAGAGGGAGAGAAAAAACTCTTGTGTATTTTATTTTATTGTTTTTATATTTTTATGACTTTTATCAAATTTGATTTGCTACTAGCCTTGCTTTTCTGGTTGATTTTTTTTCCTGATTGTGAGTTTTGCTCTACTGTTTTTTGTGCTTTCGTAAATTTATTGCTGGATTAAAAGGACAGGAACCCAAGCGTTCTCTACTATCCCGCTTTGTTACGTACTAATACTTGCTTGACTATATATATGTGTGTGTATCTACATATATGATCTTTTGTGAGCTTCATGTCAGCAGATTGATAAATGGAAAAGTCCCAGATTGCTCGCTAGATTCAATCCAAATTCCGAATATTTTGTGGTGAAACAGTGATAAAAGAGACGGAGAAAGATTATAACAATGTGATAGGAAGGGTGTAATACTTGCACACGTGCACGCAGTTTCGTTTTCTGGTTCGTATACGAACACACATATAAAAAAGCAAGGTAACAACAAGAACACAAAAGTCCTAGAAAAGATCAATCAAGACAATCTATAACGGAAGTAGATAGAGAGATGCGTATTTTGATTATTGTTTTCAAGAAAAATGTCCCCAAAATACTAGAAAGGGGAAAAATTTCTTACTTTGAACTATTATTTCATTCTTGTACGTTCCATGTGAAATGGAATATGGGGCTATAAGATAATACACAAGACTCTTTCACCAAACCAATCTCAACTACACACATGTTGAGAATTGAGAGAGAGAGAGAGAGAGAGAAAACAAGAGTTTTTTTATTCTATCGTTAGAATTTTGTGCGGGTGAGAAAGGGGAAACCATGCAGTACTCACACCACACACACATCAATAAAAAAACACAAAAAGTTGGGAAGCAACCACCTCTCTTTTTTGTGCTTACACAACGAGCACTCACACAGACAAAAAAACAGCCACCCACCTCCCTTTACCACGTTTCTCTCTCTCTCAAGTTCTCAATTCTGTTGCGGGATGCCTAACTTACACTCTTTCAAATTTAGCAGTCTAGTCTGGAACATATACAACGTGTTGAACTTGGAATAAGATCACAACGGAAAGAGATAATTTTGATTCTCGATAACGTATAGTGTTTGACTTGCAATGATGACCGCCAAGAAATCCAAAACTGCTTATCTGTGTCTCGTTTACTTTTTTAATTCCACTTTTCTGGAGAAAAAAAATTACAAAAAAATATGCTGATGTACTATTATTTGGCAGGAGGGGGTGGGATGATAATATGCAACGTGGTGATGTTGTAGGGATCTCATCATGGAAATGAGCTATACGTACCTAATATACCCATAACTTGTGAACTGACTTGGCTTGGGCTTGGCTTGCATTGCAGTAAAAGAAGAAACGAGCTGCTCTATGTAGCCTTTTTACTGCTATAAAACCAGTAAATGAGACCAAAAGTCAACTTTTTTGAAGTTCACTTCACTTTTTTTTTGTATGGTGGTGGTGTGATATGAGCGCCTAGCAGAGAGATGTAACTTATTTTGGTGGGCTCATCATTACTTTTATTACCTCTTTGCTAGCACAAAAACTGCCATAATAATAATAATATTAACAGGGAATGTTAGAAACACCGACGCATCCATTCATTCATTATGTTTTTTTCCTTGTTATTTTTATTATATTGTACATACATACATAATATATTATATTACCTATAATCTAAAAGCTGAAATTGAGAAAACTAAATAGACTATGAGATAAGTTCTAAAGGGGAACGTATTTCCTATAATAACACCACTACTATAGTCTATGGCCCAATGTTGGTGTTTTGTTGTAAAAAGAGACATGAATATATAAAGAGAGAGAACTGCTTTACTGTTCCGTTGATGTAATAATCACCTTCAAAACAAGTAACCTTGATATGTGCTAAAAAGATGTCTTGTCGAGACTGTACACACACACACACACACACACGTATATTATATGACTAAGTACAAACTAAAAGTTAGAGAGAGGAAAAAACCTCGTCATAACCAGAGTACACAATAATATCCAACCAGCCAGCCAGTCGCTTTCCATAAATCACCGTCAAAAAAAAACTAGTGTATACTGACTGACTTGTTCGATTCCTCACTTGCTCCTTTTTCCTGCGTGCACCCTTTCTTTCCTCACAAAAACACTACGTGCACA
>JAHZNC010001277.1:0-12591 GCA_027744095.1 Zhuqinia jingwanae
TTTCTTAAAGCATGAAGTGACTTGAATAGGAAAAGGTATGATTTTTCGTTAAGCCTATTACATTTTTCAACTTGCTGAACCAATTTTCTTTTTCTTTTACGTAGCCGGATGCACATGAAAAAGTGATTTAGAAAATTTGCTAAGAAAAAATACGTATAATATTTAACTTGAATAATGTCGTCAAAATAAATACCAGGATCAATATATTTATAGGTGTAGTACGCATAATACACAATCATGCATGCATGCAAATTGTTTAAATCCAAGTTTAAAGATTTAAAAACGGTTTTAGTCAATTGAGCAGCATCACCTAAAGGGTATGCAGAGACTTTTATTGGCAGGTAAGTTTTATAATCATAAATTTGACGTTGGAAATGTCGTCGAATTGGTTGAACAACGTTGAGTTAAAATTGGAATAGTAGCATATCAATTTGGGAGATAAAGATAAACGATTTAAATTACATGAACCATAAATTCATGTGATTGTTTTTTTAAACACACGGAATGAAATCAATCTACCTTTCCTGATAGTTGTAGACGGAATGAAATTTGACTATTTCGCTGTGAAATTAGGTGGCAAATAAAAAATACGTTTTATGAAAATGCTCTATAATTTACCGACTAACACAAGTCTAAAATTCATTAAAGCTTGGTTAATTTTTTTAAACTGCGCAATTTAATTGATTTCCTGCCAAAGCAAAGGAACAACAGTATATTAATTCTGTTGGTGTAAATAATAGTGAACTCGTTACATCTTGTATATTGTATACATATATGCGTTGTACATACATACATACATACAAAAGTAAACATTTTTAATCAATGTAGATCATCTAATCAAAATAAAATGCATACAATATAGCTCCTTATATGATCATCTTCATCTCTATATTCTCTATACTAGTAAAGAAGAAGGTACAACCTTAACTTTTGATAACTTGGACTGCATGATGAACTGATATGTAATGTGTAAAACGCATAAACACAATAGACAACAAGATTTTAGTAGTGGCGTGTCGGAGATTATAGAATTTTATTGGTGTGTAAAGGTAAATAAATTAAGAGGTAACAAATAAATAAAGAAGGCAACTCAACAGTTTTGGTTTTTGACCACTTTTTCAAAAATTCGCAAAGCATATCATATAAATATCCAAGTGTGCTTATTGCTACAATTTACCTGTCCGTCAGTGCACAGTGCACCGGCGTATTATATTATTAAAATCCCTGTTCTTATACAGTGCGTGTAAACAAGTCGAAAGAATTTTTTTTGGTGTAGAGTGAATCATATTACAGGTATGTACTATCATCACATGTACGTATTTACTGTACGTACATTCTTACTACTTTAGCCCATCATTCACATTTCACTGAATTTTGGGGTCATCTCCAATATACCTCCATTTATTGATATCATAATACCTTTATGACTGTACATTTTCGTATAAATGTACGATTGCCTTTATATTTACATCACTCTCAAAGTAAGTAACAAGTGAATTGAGAAATGAAAGTATTTCAACCCTACATATCAATTTGTTGTTGTTTACATGAAATGATGATGTCTTCCTGAAAGGAGACTTTTATTACTTTTGTTAAAAATACCTTAATGATTGTAGAAAAAAAATGATGAATGCATCTGGTAATTGCATGTTTTTTTCTTGCTTCTTGTTGTTATATTTGATAAGTGAGTGCACGCACATAAAAGCACGCGCGCTGACACTATTAGTTTAAAGTCTTGCATAAATCAATTTGCAAATATATATTTTTTGAAATGGTTGTCGTTTTTTAACCTTCACTGACAAACAAATAATAAAAATCCATTACTCTTGGAAATAGTAAACGGAAAAGCTTAATTAGAGCTGCTGGCATTCTTATATCATCGCTAGAAATGCTTCCATTATTACTTACGAAAACATCAAGTTTACTTATTACAAATAAGGTAAATAGCAAAACAATATTAGGATGCCTATATGCACGCGTGCCTCTTCGACAATGCTTTATTTTTCAATCAACAATGAGACAAATATATGACAAAAGTATAAGAGATAAACAAATGAATCTACACGGGCAAGGCCCGTAACGTCAAGGAACATGCATAATAAGACTAATGGAAATGTAAGTTGAAGGAGGGAAATTGAAATCAAACTAAAACGCATTATCTAATTTTGAATAAAATGCTGAACAATGAAAAGTCCTTCATACTATGTCGTTATTTTGTCAAAATCACGTAGTAGGTACATTATGAACTGTGACAACATAATTTTTTAAAGACATATTACTATTATACCTTAACATTTTATACGCATTTGGTATATTGCATACTTTGATTGAATGGAGAAAGCATATATTAATTCAATTCATCTTAAGAATTTACGAGTTCTCTCTATTGCATTGTCAAAAACAGATAATGTAATAAAATAACTGATGATGATGACATATGTCATGTTGTAGACATGGCACACTTTGTTCTTACATTTGTTGATTGTACCTTGTGTTTTACCTATATGTATGTGCATAAAACAGGTATTACAAAATACATTAGAAATTAGGAATGATTACCAAATCATTGTTACTCGCATGATTTTATTAATCCTAGTCCCACCCCATGTACTATCTTGTAACAACTGCGTTTTGCGTGCATGTCATATATGTGAGAAATAACATCACTAAAAATGTATTGTACCGCGACAAGATTATTACAAAACAATCGTAAACATCAAATTTCCATGCCTTAAATATTCATATCGGAATTATGTGCAAAATTACCCAACTGTTTTGTCAGAGTAAATTACAAAAGATTTTACGAACTTCTTGGTAATGATAATACAAACTATTGTCTCAAGCATTGGATTTCAAATATGACTTATTTTCTTCTATAATTTGAAAGTGATGAAGGGATCTTAATGATCCTATATAGTATACCTATCCATATATGCCTACTTATATTTTATTACAGAAAAAAAAAGAGAATTTTATGAGAGTAGCTTAAAATTTCAAATAAATGAGCAAGAAAAATTTATCTTTGTACTTGTTATCCCATCTTGGCTGAGCCCTCTTCAGTTCAAATGCAACGCTTGTTGATGAAACGCAGACACAAAGAAGTGGTTGTAAAAGCGAAATTTAATTTCATCGTTTGAATGACAACAATTTGTAGTTAGTTATGGTGTTGAGTAATTGGATCAACCGGACGTGAAGTGGCATATAATGGCAACATAAAGGTTCTAAATTTTAAAGCTTACACTTACAACTTTACATTCCCTCCATGAATTTTACTTTTGCTTCTTTGATTTTGAATTGCATTAAGTATTATAGCGTGTCTACATTTTCACTATTTTTAATCCGTTTCGCTATATCATTTCTTCGTCTGTCTGCAGTCACTTCCGATATTGCCAAGTTGTAAGTATAAGAGCAACTGGGATACTAATAAGAAAATTCACTAAAGATTTTTGTGTGCATGCGCAAATAATTTTTTTTAAATGTTAAAATCAAAATGATCATCTCCTTAATTTTACAACAATGGTAATTGCACAACAAACCAATTTTAGTGATCTTACTATTGACTATGCTGCCGACTTTTCCACTTGATGTAAAGATAGATATGGCGTTCCAAAATGGCCTCCGATAGTTGCATAATGTGATTTGTTTACATGTATGAATGAAACAGTAATTTTTTTGTGATGAACAGTAAAAGTCGCCGATTACCTAAATTGCTGGTAAACCTTACTTACTCACAACACCTCCGCGCAACATACAGATCCCCATACGACATTTACAACTATTTCGTAAGTTCCGAGCGTTTATACTTTCAAATATTCCGTTTCGATATTCTTATTTGGCTAGCAGAATTCTATGATGGGATTCGCCACAATAACATCATACCGCATGCTGGGCAAGACATGTGGGCTATAATCACACCTCGGCGACAAGACGACGTGTGCATCGGACCTACCTTTTTGTGATTTTGTTTGGTGTAATTAAGCATAACACACATAATGAATAATGTCATTGTCATTGTCAGTATTTCAAATATGGTTTTCATTTTTAATATTTATCCTTCCTTCCTACTAGCCTTACATACCACCTAAATACCGGCGGGGACGCGTTGATGGTTAAATAGATTTTGTACCTTGTTTGCGGAGAGATGCATGCACTAAAAATCTCATACGTTATATTTAATGATGACTGTCATGCATGCATCAACATCATATATATATAAATGTAGTCATCTAAAATATAATATAAATATAAAATCTCAACTGCTCGTGTAAATGTTGACCCACTTTTTGTCATTTCTCTATTTGTTCAAACGTTATCACCAGCTTGATCATCATCTTCATCATCATCCCATCATCCTCTCTTCGTATGTATTCTGATTATTATCAAAAAAATGGTTGTTGTACATATCAGATTACAACTTGTACCACCAACCACCACCACCACCACCACATTGGCACTGGCACAACCACACCGCTTTTCATTGTAAAAAATCAGATATGCCTAGATAATATGTATCTCTCCACATCTCACACACAAAAATGCCAAGATAAGCTTTACAATCTTTGTTGCATGCGCGTATAAGGCAGAAATTGAAATCTGCATTTTTATTTATGACACATGCCTACCTACAAAACTATTTTTGCCTTATATCACATCACAATAATAATAATTCTTTTACTTATTATTTTTTATTATTTATTTACATGATAATGTGAATGACTGACATTAGGGGATTTAAGAGGAAGACACAAAATTCACAGATCTTGGTAGGTAGGCTACGCACAAACTGCAGTTTTATGTTCCCCGTACACTCCCCGCTTTGTCATCATCATCACCACCATCCGTCTTTCGTTTTTTAAAGCATCATCATCATCATCTTCTTCTTCTTGCAAAAGAAGACGAAGGGAACAAAAAAATGATGATCATGATGCCCTCAAGAAATTTGGATTGTTGATATTGTCTGTGAATCTAAGCATGTATGCATGCATGTATTTCATTAGCAATATTAGACACGGATCCTTTTCTTTTCTTTTTTCTTCTCTCTCTCTCTCTCTAAAATGTTTTGATGCATATTGCTAAATGCTAAGTACACGTACATACCTATATATTTCATTTCATAAAAAGTATGTGTATAGTATATTCGTGAAACTTCTCTCTCTCTCTCTCTCTAAAATGTTTTGATGCATATTGCTAAATGCTAAGTACACGTACATACCTATATATTTCATTTCATAAAAAGTATGTGTATAGTATATTCGTGAACAGATCTGTTGTGTTCGTGTCTCTTTTGAGATTTTCAGCGACAGGATTTTGATGATGATGATACTTTCGCGGCATGAGAAATATACCCAGCACGGTGCAAGTGCAATGCACCACCAGGCGCATAATATCTAGTGTACAAAATTCATGAGAAAAAGAAAATGTCTCTTTTGTCAACAGAGGAGACAATTAATATCATTCTTACTAAAAAAATAAGAATAGTACTAATTTTCATTTCATCTTCAGTTTAGCGTATTCTGACGATATGTCTGTGTGTCTGTTTGTTTGACAAATTTCCCCCTCTTGAAAAAAAAAGCGTACACTCTGTTCTTAAAGTGTTTTATAAGTGGATTTATTGCTGAATACGCACACACATGAAAAATACAGGGTAATTATCTATTTTACTCTCTTTTCACAAAAAGTAAAGTTTTTGCACTTTAAGAACAATAATTGCAGAGATGTAATGTAAAATGTAAGGAGCACCGAAAGAAATGGAAAGATAATGGATGCATCTTTCTAAATGATGACAAAGTAATTGGTTCTAGGGCAGTGGAGCCATGATGATTACTATCGTTGTCGCTGAATTTCTATCTCAAAATCACAATACTATAAATGTACATTTTGAAAACATAGCTGCAAATAGATGTGAATAGGTAAATAAGGCTCTATATAAGAAGTGGAACAAGATGTTACGCCGATGATGGTGAAAATGAGTTTATATTGTTGCCATTTCATTTACTTCCTCCCCTCATCCCTTCTTAACAGATTTCACCGCAAGTGAATGAATAAATAGAGGATGATTCTAAATATAATCAATGTTGAATGTACATAATATATATGAATAATGGTACAAGTAATAATAGTACATGCAATTTGTAATAAAATGTGTACGCAAAAGAGATGTTCATATACAATTAATGTATATACCTATTCTAAATAAGCAACATGCCTTTTTCTCAAGAGTTCATTGCTCGCTATCGTATTTATGATTTCATTACTGACCTTCAAAAACACACCTGTTACGGGTAAATCTATTAATTTGACGGTAATCTAAGTATAACGCACGACTTTTTTTTGTTACCGTTATTATTATTATTATTATTGGAAGCAAATAATATAACCCAGCGTAGCACACTTAAAATTATATTCGCAGAAATATATGATTAAAAAAATGTAAATTGTTTTTGTATTAAGTATTATTATTATTATTATTAAAAATGGCAATCTTCTTACCTGTAAAAATATGACTAGGATGAAACACTGCAGGGATAAATTAAAGATACTGTTATACGTCCATGGCGTCCTACTGATGAGCCCTCTCCTTCTCCGATTATGTGATGTGATTGAATTTAAATTAACAGAAGCTAACATCTTGCTGTCACAACAAGTTCTGAAGTTGGTTTCCAACATTTTGGCAGGTTTTGAGATGGATATCTGTAAGAGAGAAAAAAAGAATTAAAAGGATATATTATACATACATGGTTTTCTTTTAGCAAAAAGCATGAAGTATACATAATAGCACTTTACATGAAATCATCAGTAAAATCTTAAATGAGTGATATTGTCACCATCAATCAAGACATTTAATCAAAAGAACAGGAAGAGCACCACATTAGTTTTTTTTTTCAAAACCATTTTCTAACAAAACTGAAAGGGAAACTTAAAACAAAAGAGTGTCAGAACAAGTCTCTTCTTTGTATACATAGGCATTTTATTTTACACACTGCTTTAAAGAATTTTGGGATGTTTAAATAAAATGTTTTATGATGAGAAAATTCATGACCATGAGAAAAGTGTGTGAATGTGAATTCATTCATATAATGATAATGATGATGATAAAGAATGGGATACTTTCAAATCGCATCTTATCCGTTTGTTGCAACTCATTCTAAAGCTTAATTTCATTTGCGTAGATTCCAGTAACATAAATAATTGTTACTTTTTTTAAAGGTCACTCTCTCTCCCTCTGTCTCTCTCTGACAAATTATAATGAGTTAAGGATGTTGTTTTATCACATAATGTGGCCAGAAGTAGTGGCGACGATAAGATAAGAATAATATCTTTTAGAGAGATAAAGGGACGGAAGAAATCAATTTCGCATGGGCACACGTCTGTCTGTTTCCGAAAGGCGGTGGCCGTCACATAAAATATACATAATTGCTTTACTGCTTGCTAATTTATTTAATAGCCTCTGTAAGCATCATCATCATCTAGCAGCCATATTATCCTTTATCCTAAATACTAACTTGCATATCTTTTAAAAACAAAAGTCAAGGGCCCCATGGAATGCATTAAAGTACATCCGATGATTTATGCTTAAAAGAATTTATATACCTGTCTAGAGAGATATGGAAGACAATAAAATGATTGACAATTGTGTTAAAAAGGACTATACCATTTACGAAAAACAACAACAAAANTATGGAAGACAATAAAATGATTGACAATTGTGTTAAAAAGGACTATACCATTTACGAAAAACAACAACAAAAAATCAATGATTTTTTTTTACTTTTTTTGTAAAAAAAAGCATTTCATCATAATAAAAAGTGAATTTATAAACAAGGCAGGCACGTACTTAAAGCACATCCTTGTTTACTGGTCAATTTCCTTTAAATGCAAAGAAAGTAAGCAAGTGAAACATTATTAAAAGCGAGATAAACAATTTAGCTGTCCATCACTTTTGTTGGGTGAAACGAATGGACGCTTTTTTGATTCATGAGACGTTTAAAAAAAACAAGAACAATATAAAAAACAAAGCTTAATACATTTGCTTGTTTACCTACATAACTGCTGAACAATGCATTTGCATCGCACGACTTTTGTTGGACTATTGCTATTATATTGCTGATACCTGTCGAGTGCTGAGTACACGCATGCAAGACACAAGCTTTTTTGATTGTTTGATTGTTGTTTTGACTGACGAATACACAAAAAAATGAATGAATGAATTAGCAGTGGACAGCTCTTAAGCATTAACAACGACAACCATGGTTAATATATTACGTATTATATACGCATATATTTATTTACATGTGTCCACAAGAGTGGCTTCAAATGAAGAGTTTTTTTGGTAGTCTTCACACTTGTTGATTTCTTAAAGTCATCAAAAATGGAAGTTTTATTGTGAATGAATCATCATGATTCATGATGATACAATTTATATCAGAAAGGAAATGGCTATAGGTTTTATAAGCAGCAGTGATGAATTACAATACAAGAATAACAAAACAGTAATTTTAACAATGGAAGTAGTTAATGGTCCAAGTAGTAGTATTAGTAGTAGTAGTAGCAGCAGTAGTACTTGGGTCTAAATATATAACTTTACTAAATATAAGGAGGATCATCAGCACATTGTATGCATCTTGGTCATCATAACATATTGACGTTCATGATATGATGATGCATGTATGTACATATGCTAACTGCATTTTATTCATGTCCTGCAATAAATTTTTTTTATTGTTGTGCATCAGATCTATGAAATTCACAAAGCAATATGCCCAGTTTGTATTTTTGTATAGTCTAAGCATAATAAAATATGGAGTACCAAAAACATGAACGTAACAATGTAGTTTTTAATTGAGCTTTAACGTCAGGATAGGATCCATGCTACAATGAGATTTTCTTTCAAAAGTGCGCGGAACCAATTTTTATGAGCTGACGTGAACTCGTATTGTTTCTTGACTATACCCTATTATTAGCGTCATAAACAATGAAAACCTTTTAGACAAGCAGTATTTTTTAGCCCTGTAAATACTCCTACGTCACAACAACATGACTGCTATAACAGTAAAATACTTGGCTATCCATATTTTTTTAACATGGGCTTAAATGCTTTTGAACGAATCTAAAAAAAATATATATTTTTTTTTAATATTTTGGATTAGAGTTTGATTAAGAATATTGAAGTCATATTCTAAAGCAATTTATTACTAATTTAAGTATATAGTACTTAAGAATAAGCATATCACTTGGAACTTCACAGAGAGATGGTCGAGATACTATTTCCGGTGATTTTCGGTACTGATAAGACCAAAAACTATATAATGACCAATAATCATTTATCATCATTTCAGCTATTAAATGACTAATTATAATCCATTTCCACTAAAATAATATGTAATTAATTACTAATTGCAACCGGAGGAAGCTACATATTCCAGTAATTCCATTCCAAATCAGTGAGCCTTCAGTTAATCGTAGTTCACTTCTAATAATTATAATGATTTATGATCATGATAAAAAAGTAGCTGTCATACTAGACCTTAATAGTTAACAGACAGC
Source organism: Zhuqinia jingwanae (assembly GCA_027744095.1). Classification (NCBI taxonomy): domain Eukaryota; kingdom Metazoa; phylum Arthropoda; class Collembola; order Entomobryomorpha; family Paronellidae; genus Zhuqinia; species Zhuqinia jingwanae. Next base: position 9,544 of record JAHZNC010001277.1, read on the forward strand.
GAAAACAAAAGAAGTAGCCTATCTGTGCATCATAAACATGAGTAGTGCGTACATTTGCTACATATTATGTGTGCATACAATTATTTTCATTTGTATGCATAAATAAGGACTGCAGATAATAGTCCAAAAATACAGAGAGAAAATTTTTTTTTCTTGCGGAATGTTCAAGCCTCCGAAACGCGCCTCTACACATTCATACGTCCTTGGCCAACAAAGAAATTTCACTTGTTGCGACAAAAATCTTTCTTTATAAAGTTCTATTTTGCAAAATAATGAAAAGGGAAAATCACCCACTGCCGGTGTAAAACGTAGCCGCAGTGGCGGGCTGCATTTGAACCTTTTTCAATTATGAATGCTAAAACACACGTATTGTAATACGCCTAAACGGTCATAAAAGGTATAAAAGGGACGCTACGCTGTTTGAATGGCTAACATGCCTACTACATATTATGATGTGCCCTATGAAAGTAGGTATTTTTTGATGAAAGAATATATAGCCCATTGTTTGATACCGATGTTTTCCTTTAGCTCTTTTATTATTATTATGCTGCAAACTACTCCCCCTTATATGCTGCTGGCTATCGGTAGACCATGAAAGAGCAAAAATAAAAGAAAAAGAAAAGATCTGATTCAAAATTTAAAATACGGCAGTAGTCGTAGTAGTATAGATAGATGTTGTAGTAGTAGTAGTAGTAGTGGCACGGTTGCTGCTTCCACATGAGCCACAAGTATAAGTGAAGGTGGATTCTTAACAGTGGCATCATCAACAGTTTGGCTTGACTGGAAAGTAGGCCAACAATTCGTTAGATCTTAAAGCTTCAACCTAATTTCAACCCTTTAAAGGAGCTCATCGTTGAAGAAACCAACAGCGTGTACTTTTATCTGTTTGTATTAATGTATAATATGAATGTGCACATACAATACCTATTTGTGTGTATATTGTACGTCACACGTCACACAAATATATATATTATATTAAGCCTTTTCAATTTACACGAGAGAGGAGTATAAGAAGACTAAAACCTTTTAGGATTATTATTATTATTATTAAGATGATGATGTTTCACGAATTTATTTCTCTCATCTACGTTAAAATAATCATCTTCTTTTTGCCAGCAGATAGTGCTATGCACTCTTTTGTTTGCGTATCATCCTCATCTTATTATTGAGGAAATAAAGTGAGAATGAATTTTTCATGCCAATTACGTTCAATAAATTTTTTGAATAAGTTTATACACACACTTACATATGTATTTACGTCTACCTCAATGTACAGAGAAATAAAAGTGATAACAATGAAATGAGCATCTTCTTCTTCTTCACTTTTTAGTTTCAGCGGAATAAAAAAAACAAAAAAGTACATGAGACTTTTTATCAGACACAAAAACCGATATTAAACACCAACGCCCAACAATTCAGGAGTGAAACTTTTTGTTTCATTTCCTTTTATACAACACTTGCACTCTTCATTTTTCTTTGATGAGATGAATACCGACCGGCAATGCTGTGGTGTGCATGTAAAATGTTTTAAAAAATCGTATAATATAATCCGGCCCAAGTTAAATGATAATGGCGACTTTGTACTTTTAATGGGAATAATCACTTCTTCTCAACATGCATGCATGCATATATTATGCATTTATTTTTGGTTTCACATTCAACATTGAAAAAAATATTGTTAATTCGTAAAGGTTTCCCTATGTGTATCCCTTATAATAGTATTATTGCTTGTAAAAGAGTATCTTTTTTTGTATCTTCGACAGAAATTGATACACTGCTGCTTAACCTCCTACGGAGCCTCTTTTCGGACATTTCTTATGGCTGACAGTGAATGTCATGTCATTATAATCAGACTTAATCATCGACATTGCATTGCGCGTAAGTACAAAAAAGAGAGATTCTTTTCTTTTTCACGAAAATGTGTTTAATAATGTGTACATTCCTCCTCATTTCATCCACTGCTCTCTGTTTTGTGCAGTAATGAGCTGTTGTGTTGTTGCTGCAGGTAAACTCGATTTCACTTTTTCCAAAAACGTTCCCTAAAATGAACAAAGGTTTGCTGCGTTTTCTTACAAGAACAATGCTATAAACGTGAAGAGCTACGGACGACGTACGACGACGCATACACACACGCAACCAAACAACATTTTTATGTCTAAATGTCCTGTCGCCTTCACACCAACATAACAACAATCGAATCAAAGGGGATTTCCTAAAATGAACAATCCACTAAATAGTTTGAATCTTTTAAGGATGGTGACTTGTTTTGGGCTGGTCGTTGTTACTTTGTATACAAAATGACATCAAAACACATTCATACAAAAGTTCTGCGACGTTGTGTGTATATACAATGTTGCAGTAGTAGACATAAACATAATGATGGTGAATCAGTCTCTTATTTTTCTGTAGAAAAATACATTCATTTCCACTTGATGAGGGCTAATATGTTACATACACACAAAAACAATTTATTTGTTGCGCATGCACCTCTAGCTATGCTTGCTTGCATGCAAATAACCTCGGATGATCGCAACAACAATTGTGGCATGGCATGTGACATAAAGGGGTTTTCTTACTTCAGACACAATAATTCATCCATTTTTACATCCTGTTCGTTTCAAAAGCCCTTTCCATTTTTGTGATTCATTTTTACAAGTTTCACTCTTTCTTCTTCGTCCATAACAATCGAGTCACCTGTTGACGTTATTATGTGTCCTATATTCATATCATTGTGTTTTTCCTTTTGCCTTTATAGAAATTCATTTCGTTAGAAACTACCCAGGGTATTTTTATACCCATATTGGGACGTGGTCACGGATCTGCTGTACAAAATCATGTGAATGCATACACATTATAACTTATTATGTATGCTTGTATGCATATTACCGATTTCTCACTACCTTTCCGTTTACGAGCTCTTTTGTCAGGGATATTAATATTATTATTATAATGTACCTCTCTGTCTGAATACCTTTCCATTTCCACCAACGCAATAAAGCCCAGAGTTATGAAAATTATGTTACAAGAGCATGATTGTTGTAGATTACA
>JAHZNC010001278.1:0-19362 GCA_027744095.1 Zhuqinia jingwanae
AATATCTTATCTACACGCTTTTGAGGCGTGTTTTCGTCATCTGCTACCGGTTGTTGGCCCTGAAAAGAAACGGCAATAATTGAATACAGTAAAATATACACACAAGCACATACATAAGTTATAACAGCATAACATATATTATTATTATTTTACATTTCACGACATTGCCATACAAACCCATAAATATGAACATTATTAATGCTCCATGTACCGAAACATTGATTTATCTTCCAGCATTTCCTATACACTTGGATACATTTTCAAGAATTTTTCTTGTCATAAGCTACGTTTCTCTTTTTTTTGTGTGACGAAGCCGGATGAACACATCATAATGTGTGACGGTGGATTTAAAAGGACCCCGTATATATGTCAGTCGCTTATGCATATGCGCAAATATGCTCCAACTCAATAAACATGAAGAACAATATACATTACATATAGACAAACAATAGTATTGCATGCTGTATGTGGGTTCAAGTGTGTTAACTTGAAACTTATTGGATTGGATATTTGCAAATTTATCAGGATGATTTTTTAAAACTAAGGACAATCGCTATAAAGTCTTGAGTCTTGTGTAAACTTTACTTTCTAATAATGTCAAGCTTTAAAAAAATATATACCTTCCTACTTTCTCAAAAGAAATATATTTCCATATAAGTTGGAACCCGAACCCTTCCACTCAATATACACGAAAAATCCATTACATAGATAGATAGCCAACCCCCGCTGCTAATACTGCTCAGCCAAGTAGGTCGCCGTTCCAGTATCCTACTGACAGGACTGGCACCAGTGATCTAAAAATATCCTGTATTCTCAAAACTAAAATTTGTTTCCAATATGCATGTTTGCACAATATTTATAATGCATGTACAAAAAAACACGATTGGGAAACAAACTTTTCTCATAAATAAATTGAGACTCCAATGATTTTTTTTTTGCACTGTTTTGGGATCTCAAAATAGGATTTCAGAACACAATTTACAGAGAATAATAAAGCTAACATTTTTGTAATGGCTTGTTATTTGCCTTTTACGACATGTTCCGCCAAAACATAAAGGTATGTACCATAATGTCGCTACTTTCCCCGACAAAAGACACCCACAGTGAATAATCAATGTAAGTATATAAGATAATACAAAAATGTATTATTTATCTATTACTCAGTAAGTTTGCGTAGTGTGTGTAATCTCCAAAGGATAAATACAGGTACTTTGCTAGATGTAAATAAGGAAAAGGTAATGAGTCGTAGTAATTCTTTTGAAAGTAGCCTACACATTTCAGCTATACTATTCTATTAGCCGTCATTACAATCTGTACAAAAAGCATTATATGTGTAGATTTTTGGATCATTTTAAGAAAATGCGATGTGTAACACCATTTTTTCCTGTTGCGAAAATGAAGTGGAAACACTCTCGACAATTTCTTCCAGCTAATAAAGCTGATGTGTAACTACTTGAAGTACCATGCAGTGCTTAAGATGTGCATCAACACGTTCTTATATCGATTCTAGATCGGTGCTTATTATTGCCTATAGATTCGCCCATTTGTTTTTTTTTGCCATTTTCATAAAATGGGTTTCACTCCGGGACTGATTGTTGCACCATTTATTTTTGTCATACAACACTACTTTTAATGAGGGTTGCTTATCGCAGCACATGGAAAATGGCAAAACTAAAAAGGTCGAAAACTATTTAAAGATATCGGATATGGCACATCACATCCCTATAATCACACGCACGTAATCAGTTTCAATAAAATGAAAAATCTACACGAGGATTAAGTATTATCATCATCGCGATATCTTTGAAACTTTTTTACCTTTAAGGCCTTCTAAATCTACGCCATAGTGATAGTAGTATTGTTATAAATAAGCCTGTATGTTAAATCAAAAATTTGTATGCTTTATTTTATATTTAAGATCGTGATAGTCATACTTGTCATAATCAGACCTGCATTTTAAGAAATTATCACCTTTCTCAGAATGCATGGACTTTCACTTTCTGCTTTAAATATTTGAGAAACAGGCAACATTGCGGTTTATTCCATACTTTGTGTATTTTTATATATATTTCAACGCTATATATACACACACGTATGCATACCCATGTCATTTGAAAATAGTAGTTACATTTCTTTCAACATTCGTGCTACCGGATATTAAAACTTTATGTATATGTGCACTACTACATCTCCTTTCCCTTTTCACGCAAAATCTAAACAGGAAGTATTTTGGTATCACTAAAAGATACACCATTTGTATTGAGAACGTCAGGGAATGAAAATAAGGTGATGTGAGACATGTTGTTAATGTTTCTTTTAAATGCACCCTTGGCCTTACACAATGTAGGCATTATACTACACACCTTCCTATTAAAATAGCGTGTTGACAAACCAGGTTACCTACGAGATAAAATTTATTCATCACAAAACATGTTTGCTCTTTGTATTAAAATCTTGTTTTTTAACTTTATTATTCATATGATTTATAACTACCACTGTTGTTAAACAGGGAATGATGGAAAGGATATTATGCATTACATTATGTACATATGTACGTATTTATGAATGAGTATGTATACCAATTCAACAATTCAACGGGAAAAAAATTAAAAGAGGCAAGCAAAACTTGACGTTTTTGTGGGATAACTTTAAAAGAATCCTACTTTTGTGTTTAATTTAGTAAATTTTCAGAGCAAGGTCACAGTTAGTTACGTCAACAAATGAATATATAATATACAATACATACATACATCTCAATCTAATATAGCGTACAACATGATGATATAGGGTCGTCGTGATATGATGTGAATGCATAAAATATAAATCCATATACCAAAGAACTGTGTGTGCATGTAAAATGTAATGACAAAATATGTGTATCAAAACTTGTTATATATTCATTTCTGTCAAAAGTCAAAATGGTAAGAGGGAACAGCATATACATACATTCCATCTGTATATCTTTTAATGTATTATTTTGAAAGTTTATCAAGAAGTCAAAACTTTTGGGACAAGTTTCTGCCATAACTGCCATATTATCTTTATTCTTCCTGTGTCACCTTTCATATGCACACACGGCGCTTTAAAAGTTGCAGCAGGTTGTCTCCTCCTAAAAAAAAACTTTAGTTTCTAAAAGCTTCCAGTGAAAAGGGGAAAACTACTGCCATTATTGAGGTCAGCCTTCTCATTCGTATGAAAGCACAAATTGGTATGTGGAGTCACAAGAGTTAGCGTAGTTTACCACAAACTCACAAATATTGTATTATTTTCACTTGGCTGTTTCAAGCACATTTTCCCTCAGTACTTCTCTGATGTTTTGGGACGAATTGAACAAAAAATATATATGCATATACCTAACTACACATAATGTAATATATCTCATATATTTATGCTACTATACATACATGGTTTGTTTTTCCAGTTGACCTGCAAATTCCTTGGAACACGCTGACAAGTATTCTATGTTGCATTCAATCCACACTTTTCCCTTTTTTCAGTGACGCATCCAGATTTTTCTCCATAGTGTTTACAAGGCAAAATATAAAAAAATCAGTTGCTCATGTTGCCAAATCGGCTTTTTTTGGAAGTTGGTAAAACGTACGGTCTCACTTGATGATTCAGCGTCTGCAATGGAGTATCGTGTGATAACTTTCATTGACGCGGAAAAAAGGCTTTGCGCCAATATACATATATGTACATACACATAATAAAATGGGCTATATATGTATATCTTAGATTTTTGCCAAGGAAAAAAAATCTCTCTGGCAAGTAAAAAGTTGCAATACTTTATCCAACAACAATAAAAATTGCCTTTTCAGATCATTGAGCAAATTCATAATTTATATCAAAATGAATTACATTATTCAAAAAGAGCAGCAGCTACGCTTGGGAAATATAAACAAGGATACAGGGCACAAAAAATATATATATTGTAGCAAAAAAAAAAAAGATTTGTACTTGGGAAAAAAATTGGTTGACGTTTTTTTGTCCTTTCTCTTTGGGGAAATAGAAATTCGTGAAGCCGAAGATAATCATCTTTAATGTCAATACTTGCAGTTTTGCTACATGTTTTTTAGAATGAGATTTGGAGAAACACTTACATACATATAGCACATCATCAAATACAGTGACATTTATTTATTTGTTTACTTTCCTTGGTTTCCACGTTGCTTTCGTTGCAAAGGGAAGAGAGAAGAGTATGGGAAAAACAATGAATAAAAATAGAATTTGGCGTGAAACGTAAAATGCTACTTTTGCATTACAGTCAAGTAAAAGTTGTTCAAAACCGCTTTATGTTTGTGAGTACTTTACATGACAAATAGCTCGCATTTAAATAGTAACAAAAACAAATCCGTAACGTCTGCTTACATAGAAGGCTTGAAATATTAGGTATTAGTGTAAGGACCGTGTGTTGCAATAAGTTATTTTTATAAGACTGTCGTGTCAGTCCGGTCGGCCATCTTTTGTACAATCATACTAGTACCTGAGAGTACTTTGGATTGAAAGGTGTGTTGCCCGTCATACTATACACATCAAACTCACCGTATTCTGTATTCCCGACGCATTTATGCACTACAAATATTATAGATGAGCTGTTATTTGTTATTGCCTATTACAAGTTATTTGTAGTTACCTTATTCATGAATGTAGGTTAGACCACAGTGCAAAAGTTTTACGCCGTCCTAATGTTTATAATATTGGTGAATAATAAGTTAGAAGGTGAGATAGGACAAACTAAGCTAGCTCTCTGCCTGGGAAAAAAGTGAAATAAGTCAATACAACGTAAGTGTATGCAAAATTGCAAAGAGTTTCTCTTAAAAAAGAAATCAAAGTAGCTGGAATAACATGCGAAGTGCGTCATTGATTTGCTCATCTGGAAAAATATTATGCAACCTTTCAATATAATAATACGTAATATCTGCTTTGCCGCTACTGCTATTCGCGATCTCGACTCCAAATATCATTAGCCAATATGAAAGTAACATGTTATGCAACTTTAATTTTTGAATAAATTAACAGTTGTGCAAATTAAGGTTAAGCGATTACTCTGCATTTATACCCGAAATATACGGGAAATGGGTGCAGTTATTTTATATGACTGAGCTAATTTTATATCGAGAGATTGGCATGAGTTTACATCTTTATGAAAAACATAATATCTACCCGTGTCCGCAATAGCCTTCTTATTATACATGTATTTATGAACGTACAAGTATAACAAAAAATCATTTCTCTGATAATTACAACTCTAAAAAGCTATATAGCGATAGCAAGCAGTAGCCACGTGTAGCTCGTTAATCTTTGTTTTAGTAAGTTGTCCAACCTCTTGTCCAAATGAGTTAAGGAGGGTAAATTCAACATGTAATAATGTCTAGTAATTACAACTCTAAGCTATAGCGATAGCAAGCAGTAGCCACGTGTAGCTCGTTAATCTTTGTTTTAGTAAGTTGTCCAACCTCTTGTCCAAATGAGTTAAGGAGGGTAAATTCAACATGTAATAATGTCGAGTTTCATAATGATAGCTGACATAAAGATTCAGAAAAAGGGCTCTACTATAAGCAAGCTTTTCAAATAAAAAGAAACGTTGTTTTTCTCCACACCTTATCTTAGCAGATGAATAAAATCCTTGAACTGAAAGGTATAGATATATATAATATGAGGAAAAGGTTTTAATCAGTATGTGTGGCTGGCTCCTCTCTTTTATGCATTATTTACATGGTGTTGTGTTTTCCACTTCAGACCGTCGTATTATTTAAACGGACACAATCTTCCATTACAGCGGCTTTTAAGGACAGTTCCTTTACAGTATTTTTTTTGATTTGTTAGTTTCTTTATAAATAATGGTTCGGGGTTTTGTACAGAAGAAGAGAAGAGAAAAACAGGCAAGGAATATGGTGCGATAAACTGCTTGAAGCTCTCAAGCATTCAACATTCTGTAGTAACAACAGGAGAGAGAAAATCCGCAAGTAAAATGTGGACAAGAAATAATGAAAAGAGAGTGAAGCAAGCGTAGCGTAGCAAAAAGGGGCCAAAGGGAATAAACTATGTGTGGGGCATGATGGAGGTAGCTAGCTGTCTTTTCCCTTTCATGTCTTTACATATTATATATACCTGAGCGTGGTGTGAGTGAGTGATAGTCCATACATGCACAACTAGTAGTGGAGAGAGGAAGAGAATATAGAGGACTTGTCAAGAATACTACAACTCAAAAATAGTGGTTCAAACTGGCTACTACTACTACTACTACTACAACACTGACAACATCTATCTATACCTCTACTTATGTATGTTTGTTTGTAACGGGTTGGTTCTTTCAGTTTCTTGCCCAATCCAGGATGATAGTGTGAGAATATAAGTGTTTGATTTTTTTTCTTCTTCTAAGCATACACACTTTCGCTACGACCAGTCACTCTACAAAATGTTTATAGCCGTTGCTACTAATCTTTAATATTAGGCTTATGTCCACGCGGACTCTTTAAAAATGGACACGTTGACGAATGGAAATAAGAATTTTCTTTAGGGTGGGTGGTTTTTATTTTTATTTTTCTGTACTTGAGATGGAGACATTATGGTTGTCGTGTGAAAGCGTATATAGGTATATCATAGTATGTAAAGTCCCGGTTCCAGTGTGTCGGGACGATCGATGATGTACTTTTTTATGTTTTGGCCTGGTGATTACTCCAGGCTTCTTATCAACTTTGTGTTAAATTATGCAACAGTTTTCGGCACAACAGATGAGACACGACATATATAACTTACCTAATATACCCTAGTTGGAACACGCAAACAACCTACATTTATACAGCACAGGTGTTATGGGAAGAGAGAGCGATAAACGAGAAATGTATCGAGTTGAGTATTTTAGTAGTGGCATGCAATGATAATTTAGTGCGATATGGTAAAATCCAGAAAAATGCTTTCAAATGGTCATTTTCACATTCTCAACTTGTCATTCTCTCTCGTTCACATTACAAGTTTAGAGTTTATACGCGGCTGGTAGAGAAAGTGGAGAAACAAAAGAGAGAGAAAATACGAGACTCATTCCAATATATATACATGTATATTTTTGGAAGCCATATATAGTGCTGCTGCGGAACGAAATAATGTATTGTATCATATTTTGACACTGTCGGTTAAATTTCCTTCATGAGATTGAGGGCTGCTGCGCAATGGGAGTCGAGGATAGCTGCTGAGGGTGAAGAAGTAGAAGAAGAAGAGGAAAAGAAAATTTTGAAAGAGGAAATGAAATCCTGGTGGAGAATGTTTCGCTCCTTCTGCACCAAATCATGCCGGGGAAGATTGCTGCGGTTAGTCATATCAGTTGCTGTCGTGTGTAATATTGGAGCCACACTGTGGATCATGATCAGTGAAAGAAGCTTGCCAGAGTAAGTGTGGTTTTTTTCTCTTTTTCTTCTTTTCTCTCATCTTGCTTGTTTGATGTGTCTGTGTCTAAACAAAATTGGTTCATTTGCGCGCACTTCTCCTTCATTTGGAATGGAGTAAATAAGTAGTAAAAAGCTGTGTACAGCTTTTATGTTTGCACAATGACCTCACAATATTGTGAGTTTGAGTACTCTTCATGATAATGATGAGGCCTACAGATGTGTATATTGCGGAAGAACTCATGACTTCTACTGCTGCTATATTGATACTACTGCTTTGGTTTAGACATTTACAAGTCAACATAGTAGCATCGATCACATGTAAACTTTTAATACTAAACGGGGAAACAGTTTACGTTTATTGCTTTGCTTTAGCATGAAAGTTCAAAAGGGTGAAGAGGAGGAAAAGAAGCACACAGGATTGTGTAAATATGCGGGTGCATATTATCTTGCATGAAAATTGAAAATCTTCAATATTATGTGCATACTAATATCCCAATCTATCTTCCCATTTTCCTCTTTTTGTAGATATTTTAATCCTGATATTGAAACATCTGTGAAGCTAAAATCTCATCGTCGTTGCTTCATTCCGAGCCTCAATCCATTTGAGCCGGAAATCAAACAGTTGATGAATAAACCAACACCAATAGATTGCTCAAAAGCCGCTAATCCCAATTTCGCAGGAATTGCCTTTGAGGGAAGGAAAGGTGTTCATTCAAACATACTAATACAAAGGCTGGATGTTGGTGCTTCATGTTGCTACCGACCTTTCTATAGAGTCTCAGATGATGAAATTTGGTAAGTACCTATGTACATATAACATGCATGCATTGCGACGTGTGTGTGAATGTGTGAGCTTCAAATTGCATTGTACAGACAGACACGTAGGTAGCGTGAGATTTATAAACTACTGAAATAGCCTTAGAACCAATGAGCCAACTCATCCCCCACGTTCTCATAATATTTTATAATAATAACACCACCACCATTTCTCCTCCTTCAAATATTCAGAACGTGTTGTGCTTACACATACACACAGTCACTTGTTCACTTCCTCCCTCTTGGCCAAATGTTCACATAACATGCGTGTGTTATCTTTTCATGTTTATTTTTTTCATGAAATATTAGAAAATGTTATTTTTGGTATTACACCTTTAGGTTGGAACCTACAGCAAATTTCACGTATGTGTGCCACCCAATAAAGGATCGTGAAACGTCCATTCCTTCGGAATATGAATTTGTCGAGGTAATTTGTGGATTTGCAGGGATTCAGTACAAAGACGCGTTTGCTTTTGTTGGTCGTAAAGCGAAAGTGGAAAAGCGTATCATGTTGAGAGAGAAGAAAAGAGCGATGATGAACAAAGGGTGGTAATTATAAAAGCTCAAAGAGGCGAAAGGAAACAGCGCATCCACTATCTGTAATTATCATTGGATTGGATTCTACGTCTCAAATGAATTTTATTAGAATGATGCCAAAGTCCCATAAATATCTCGTTAACACGCTTTCAGCCGTTCCGCTCAAAGGGTTATAACAAGGTTGCCGAGAATACCCTCCCAAATGTAGTTCCCCTCCTCACTGGACTACACCTGAGAAGCTTCAAAAATCTGTGCGTTGAAAAGTCAATTAGCGACTCGGCAGTTAACCTTGATCGTTGCCCATTCATTTGGAAAAATTTCTCGGCAAGAGGCTACCGAACTAGTTTTGCAGAGGATGAGATGAGCACAGGTATATTCAACTTCTACTGGTCGCATGCTTTTCAAAATCCGCCCACTGACCATTATTTTCGCACATTTTCCATCCGAATGAATCAGAATCACGCAACTTATGATGGCCATTGTTACGGAACCAGGATGACATTTGAGATTCTGATGGAGTACATCAGGAACACAGCAGCAACGTACAAGAACGAGAGGTTCTTTCAAATGGTTTGGGCTAGCAAGCTGAGTCATGATGATTTTAATAGGCTGGCTTGGGGAGAGAGTCATTTGCTAGCTACTTTGAAGTTTTTGAATGTAAACGGTCACTTGAATGAGACGGCACTAATATTAATTGGAGATCATGGGAGCCGTAATGAAGATATGAGGAAAACTCATCAAGGCCAAATAGAGGATCGATTGCCCTTGGCCTACATCAGGCTACCAACATGGTTCCGTGAAAAGTACCCGAGAGCTTGGCGGAATCTTCAAGACAACTCTGAAAGCTTGACAACAGCATTCGACATCCATGAAACTTTAAAGGATCTTCTTGACCTTTCTCAATTGGCTGATCCCAATACGTATTACGAGAGACGGGCTAGTAAACGGTTCAAAGTCCTTCACGGCTCAAGTCTATTCATGAAGATACCCGAAACGAGAGGCTGCATTGCTGCAGGGATTCCACAGCATTGGTGCATTTGCTACAGAAAGAAACCCATATTTACTGAGAGTTCAATGGTAAAATCAGCAGCGCGTTTTGCGATCAGGAGCTTTAACAAAATCCTTCAGCCATATCAGCGGATCTGTGAGCCTCTAAGACTTTTTCGAGTCACTCGTGCTCTTCAATGGCAGCCTGACGACTACGAGAGTGCCGACAAAGGAGACGCTGTTGAAGAGGAGGAGTACAAAAAGTCAAGTATGATTCAAGTTTCCTTTACAGTTATGCCGGGCCATGCTTCTTTTGAGATTACTCTCGTCAATCATCCAGAATACGGATTTAAGCTGACGGATGAGATTGTACGACTGAACAGATATGAAGGACATGGGGACTGTATACAACAAGAGCTTAAAATTTTATGCCAATGCAAGAAAATGAGTGCCAGCGGCGGTGGTGGATCAGGAGGTGAAGGCAGCAGTATTAGTAGCGCTACTGGTACTCAAAGTAAAAAAACAGGATAGCCTGGTGATTCAGAATTCACAAAAGTGCTAATTATACCAACTCAAGCGTGGAATCATTTAGNGCTAATTATATCAACTCAAGCGTGGAATCATTTAGATGGTAATTTTGGGAGAATATATAATAATGTGCACTCTCGTGTGAAATTGAACCAAATAGCTAGAAAATTATGTGATGATGATATGCAATTTAATTTTACTTTCACTTACACACATCAAGAAAAAAACATTATTTCCCATTTATCAAGTACAATATCAGTATATCAGTGATACTATAAAATTAACTCTATAGAGTTTATTCAACATGCCCAATTAAGTATAGATACACTTAATAGTAACCAAGTTTGATTTTAAAAACACACAACTCAACCACCTCAAAAAAATACAAAATTATTTACTGCGATGTGAGGAGTAGTAGAAAAAAAATTCTTTGCTATTAGTATTAAGAATAATAATATTGTATTCGGTTGACAAAATAAATAATGAAAAAATAAATATATGCAATAAAGATAACGTCATGTATAACGAAGCACTAACTAGCAGCGGAAACTTTAGCTAATTGTATTCATATCATCGCGTTGATGATGCACACACATGCACAGAACAGGGCGTTCTCTGTTAGCAGCAACAACCACGACCCCTCCTATTATGTAAACAAAAGACATGACACTATCTATACCGTCATGTTCGTATTGAATTCAATTCCGATTTTATGAAAATAACCAGCCTTTTTTTCTTCATGACACGAATGCATGTGATGCGGCACAATCACAAAAAAAGAGAGAAATAACCCTGATGTTTTTTATTTATTAAAAACATCACTTTATCAGCATGTGTGTAGCTGTAATTGTAATAAAGTGTAAGTAAGCATGTGAATATAAAATTTAACGATCCTTCTTTATGATGCGCTGCGAGGTAAAAATGAGACGTTAAATTGAAATCAAAGTTTAAGTAAAGTAATTTTTCTTTGCAATAATTCTATACACTACACATACCTAATGTAGCAATATTTCCAATAAATTGGACATCAAAAGTTATAATTTAATAAGTCATTCATAGGTATTCAGTATTCACAATTCACTTCGCACTACCCTTTCCAATTTCCTAGCTCAATGATGTGAGATGTATTTTTCCACGCATTCACTACATTTACTGAAGGGGAAATATGAAATATTATTATGTATGATATCGCACTTGAAGCTGTCCATATCTAATCTTACAGTAATCTACTTTTAGTCTTTTGCTCTGCCATTCATTCAAGACATTTCAAACCATGAAAGGGACAAAATATATCCTCTCTCTATACAATAACAATACAATAACATAAAACCATAAAACATAATGAGCAAAAAAAAGAAACAAGTTTCTCATCTTCTTCACAGACTAAATCCTGACTATCCGTCCATGTTTGCGTAGTAGTAAGTAATCCCATCATATAGTACGCAATATGTAATGTCTAGTCTGTTTTGGCTACTTTTCAATGACATGTCCAACAATATCCCACTGTCTTTCAAGATAAGAAAGTTACATTGAATCTCCCATTTCACTATATATATTTTTCTTCTTCTCTTCTTCTTCTTCTTCTTTGACGAAATGGAAAGGGAAGGGTATTGAAGAAGGATGTAGGGAGGATCATGAAAATGTCATGTCCTCAATAAAATGGCCATTACAATCCATTATGGGTGTTTCACTGTTTCTTTTCACAGTCTCATCTCAGCTCCCCCTTGGGTATATTCATTCTTTAAACGATGAGCCAATGCGTAGCCAGTGTCATTTCTTATTTTTCCTCCAACATACCATTCCGTTTTTAGCTACCTTTATTCCATAATATATTACATTCTCTTGTTTATTTTGCATGACACCGTATACAAAGGTGTATGAAGAGTAAAAACATACATCATGGATTTATTCATGTGAGCCTAAAAATAGATACACATGACGACTATACACATGCATACATTGTATACATACATACATACATACTATACTGTGTGTTAAATCATCATATTATTTTTACGAACTTTTACCCTCCTTATAGCTGGCGTATAAATATCAGAGCAGCTAAGGTCTTTCCAGGAGAGGAGTACTAGAACTCAAAACACGATGAAAAGTTATGAGCTCTCAAAAATGGCTGATTTGACATTTTCCCTTTTTTTCTTCTGCGCGATGCTACAATATACATGTAGTATATGTTTAACAGAGTATTGTACATAGTTATACTGGCGAATAGTTAGAAAAAAAAAACGTTGAAAAAACTTATCTGTGTAAGTTGGTTCGTCTATGACTCCTTCTGCTTGTTCCGTCCTACTTTTCCATTTTCTATCATCAAACTCTCTTTTATTTCAAAGAAAGCTTGCATACGGAACAACGCATGATAACGCTTTTCTAAAAACTTATTTTTTCCGGGGATTTTCCGTGAACTAAGAAAATTGCCATTAATGAACAGCAGAGAGGTAAAAAAATGGTATTGTCTGCTCTGCTGCTGTCTCTGCGTCAAAAGAAAAAATTGCTTGTATATGCAAAAGGAACAGCTTTCATGAAGAACGACATACAAAGATGCATGTATATTTTGTATGCATGATATGAAAAACATTAGACGTCAAATATAAAAAGAGTTTGAGAAACTATTACTATAAAGTGTATCGTCAACTCTGCTTTAAACTTTCGATGCTATGAAATATAATGATCTTCAAAAAAACTCAAAGTTTAATCTGACAAAGTAGATATTTTCTACATAATTTTTTTCCTTAAAAATATTATACTCCACTTTTTAGGATTAATCATATAGATAATACATGTAAAAAATGGATATACATCTATTTGAACGTCCAAACAGCTACAATATAAATACCACTCAGCATCAGCATAATATGTACCATTCGGGAAAAAAACGTTAGATCAAGAAATGCATAATATACTGATTTCTCAAGTTGTATAACAAGATTACCAGAGAAATTCAAACAAAAATATCGGTTCTTTTTTTGTATTGATTTGTTTATCTGTATGTGTGTGTCTTTATAGTTATCTACTAACCACAAAGTAGTTTACTTGTTCAAAAGCTACTACTCTTTTTTTATACTAAAGGTGCTCAGTCTGGAATGAAATCACAACTGGGTGAACATACATACCTTGCCAATACAAAGAAAATATAAACCATAAACTAATCGTAAACCATCACGATCATCATCATAATATAATATGTTATAATACAATTTGTTTATAACCTCGAAAAGCAAATAAAGCTTGTCCAAAAGATATTTGCAATAACTCAAAAAGTACTTTGCTGAGCAAGTCAATAATAATACCAATATATGAGTGCTGCTGTGCTGTATATTATATTACATTTTTGTCTTCATATAAATAAATGCGATTTTTTTTCCTTTCACTGTGTCCCAGGCCCATATCTCCTGTTTAAAAGAAAATCCTTTTTGGTATATTCGACCAACCAAGTTTTTTTCTGGAAGAAATTATATTGCTGCAATATAATGCCTATGTAGGTGACTATATATATGTATGTATGTATGTATATATTGTGTATGTATGTCACTGTGATATATTACTGCTTTTACATGTGCACTATTTTTTTTGCTTATATTCTACCTGAACGACTTTCTTTTATGGTTTATCCTTTACTCTCTTGCACAAGAAGAAGCCGCACAAGTCTTCTTCTTTTTTTGTTTCAGTAGAGTAGTTGCTCATAGGGTGTAGTATGCAGTCTACTAAAAGTACCTGAAAAAATATTCCGAAAAAACTCCCCGCTGATAGGCATATGTATATCCAGCATATCCCTTTCCATTTGCTGCCGATCACCTTTTCGTTTATTGCACATCTTACTTAACTGCCTCAGTGCTGCAGTAACAAAAAGGAAAAGCCCGATTTTCTCTAAAAATAAAATATTACCAAAATAACATCGTATTTTTTTTGTTTTTTCCTTACAAGTTGTGCATTAAAATTTCAGTAAAACTCGTAAGGATATTGTGTAAGTGAACTCGTATTATTGTGTTTTTGTTGCCTACTTTTTTATTATTATTGCAAATATCGAAATCGGAACATTGAACTATGTATTCATTTATGCAAACTATTTTTTTGTCTTTAATGTGCTTTTGTAAAGCAATCTGAACTTTAAATGTACACAAATTGGGTAATAGTAGATAGGTTATAGAGCGAGTGCAAGGATCGCTAAAAGAAAAGAAAAACACCACTATTTTTTTGCTTTGTTTATAATACTTTTCATAAAAATTTCATTTCCTGCTGAAAAAAACGATAAAAACAATTTCACTATTCATGCCACTTCCTACTCAATTTGCTGCAATAATATTAGAGGAAATAGTATAAATTGTATAAATGGTCAAAATAATGCATCAAAAAATAAAATTGTCGAGTTTAAAAGTAAGTATACATGCGCACCAGTAATTGTTATTGTACCGAGCTGGGGTACTTTCACTTTGTGAAAAAGAAGTGAAAATTTTCTGAAAATGTTCACTTTTGAGTATAAATGTAAACTTTGCATTTCATGATCACTTTCTTTACACTGAACATGCCGTTTTTGGTGAGTATAAACGTAGCATATTACACTCTTATTTTAAAAAATTTTAGAGTATTTTCTTTGCAAAGAACTGAATTGTGGAAATAAACATAACTCACAGAGTCAAGAATAAACAATGTAACAGCAAAAAAGCGTCCATACCAAATCACGACTTAAACACACAAGAAAAAAGATTCTGTCCGGCACAGATTTCTCCGACTTTAATTTACAAAATCAATGCATTTTTCATGGTAATGGCGAATGGGATAATAATGTATTCACAGTCCCAGTAATGTTTTGCATATTGGATAGCGTGAAGAATGTATTCCATTAAATCCCAACTAAATTATACATCTGAATGAAACAAAATATTTTTGTTCCATATATTCATTCATTTTGTGTGTATTTCATTTTACACAGTATAACGTAATGTATATGAAGGAAAGCCCATCCAATAAGAAGTTTTTTTTGTAGAAAGGGGACCTGTGGAGCAATTTCTGTCCATCTTGAAAGTGAAACATGACACTCCTGAGGCTAGTAATATGTACACAGACAACCTCAAGTATAAATTTTTTTTCATTTCTACTACTACTTCTCTGTGCCATTCTCCAAACAAACAGTAGTAGGGTTTCGAGCTCTATATTTTTTTCTTCTACTATATGATTTGAGAAAAGCATATTACTTTTTATAAGAAAAGATATATGGAGCGAGACGGAAAAATTGAGCTTGTGTGTGTACTTAAAGTTCATGAAGTACAAAAATTGTATCCAGTTAGTCATCCGTAAGCAATTTTTTTTCTTTCAATTTTGAATAAAAACATATTATGTTTCCTATGTATGTAGGCATTATTATTAGAAAAGTAATGAGAACACATATATGTGTAACTTTTATTTCATTTTTCCAGCTAAATTTCATGTTTTTGGGGCAAATTGAAACGGAAAAGTTGATGCCAAAAGAATGATGCATAATATCAGTTTTGTTTTTGTCAGATAGTTTTATTTTATTTCCATTTTTTAGGCTTTCACTCATACAGAAAGAATATGCTTTAAAAATGAGATATTGCATGCATGCTAAAGTATAATGCACAAACGTTATATACATATACTTATGTTTAGCTTACTGTGGTTTCGCTTTAATACAAATGATTGCAGTCATCTAAATCTAAATTAAAGAGAGAGAGAGAGATACAAGAACGCAAAGGAGCGTCAGCATGCTGCACGCGCTCCACACACTCCCCTTCAACTACAGAGCTTCTTTTGTAGCAAAAAGTCATTACTCTCCCAAATAATAATATATACAAAAGCAAAACAAAGGGAAAACTGATCCACACAAGGACATGAATATGCATACACTGTCGTATATATACTACCTACTATTTTTTTTGTAAGGACGACCTAATTAAAAATATGTTGAGTCCGGGGTTAATAAGTTTTTTAATTCATTATCATAATGAGGCACGAAATCTACATAATATTATTATCCAGCAGTAATAAAGTATGAAAAATGTAGAATATTTCCTCCGCTTCCTTTGTGTATATCACACGCACATTTCCATTTTATCTATAGCTATAGTAATAAACGTAGTAGTAATAATAATAACAAGATAATATAATAAAAATGTAGATACCTTTAAAACAAGAAAGTGAAAGTTGAAAGAGAGTTTTTCATGGCTTGTTGGTTTGTGTGGACGTGAAGAAAGGAACTATACATATATAGCAGCTATTATTATACTTTTTACATGCATATCCCATTTCATCATTAACTACTATCAAACTATACAGGTTTTTTTTAAAGCTTATAACTTTGTTTTCATTGGAACGCAAACACTAGTCTGCTGCCCTTTTTGCAGTTTTTGTTGTGAAAAGTAAATTATGTTTTCCCTTTCAAAAACAAGTTTTGTCTACTAGTTGTATTTTGCACTACCCCTGCCGCCCCATTCATTCCTCCCTTGTTTGAGCATATTATAAAACTATAGCAGAAAAGAAACGGATGCTTGTAAATGATAATGTATTATAATTTGGCTGGGTTGGTGAGTCCTTCCTACACACATATTATACACACGTATTTATTCAACTACGGAAAATAATAATACCGTGTTTACAGGTTACAAATCAGCAGAGTCTTTGTTTAATTGTAAGGTATAAAGGAGTGTAATGAAAGCATTTAGAACGTTGGGCTATTGTGTATATAATAGGTATACAGAGAGAGATAGAGAAGGTAATATTGGTCCAGTGTGTAGTAGTGAACGTCCACCATAATAATCACGTAACTAATGTTATTAAATGGACATTAGTCAGAAAATTATCATGTTTTACACTGCGAAAAGGATTAGAAAGAGAAGCAGAGAGGAAGCGAGCGAGAGAGAGAGAAAAAGAGAAGAGAATAAGGTAAATAAGTTCGTGACCAGAAGCTTTTTTCAAAGATTGAAGCGATGAAAAGCTATTGATGTTGCTAGATGTGTGCAGCAGTTGCACCACACACACTACATATTATAGAGCCTTAGGTGTACACAGCAGCTTGCATGTGAACACGACACAAAACAAGACTCACAGTACAGCAGAGAAACTACGTCCATACATTCTTTAAAAAAACATCATGTACTTTTGGGGCATGGTAGTAAAAAAAACACAAGTTTCATACTCTTGCACTCTCTCTCTCTCTCTCTCTCTCTCTCTCTCTCGCTGTCTATGGCTTGCTGATAGCACTTTTGCACGATGATGTGAAACACTCGCACACGACGAGTTTCCTTCTTTTTCTCTCATGGAATGTCCAGGACATCAAGAATGTTATGTTATTTTATGTGTGTGTGCATGCAACATAAGTACAATTATATTACTGCTACTTTTTCTCCGTTTACTCAGCTTACCCCTTTATATAGATTTGGGAGAACAAACTATGTAGTGGAAGGAGTCAAAGGAGTAATAATAAAAATGTATGGGAGTCAAGAGTTGCCTCGTTTTGTTCCTCTCCGAAGGCCCATCACAATACATAATATGATCATCCTTAAACATAAGTATAGAGAGTGTGTGTGTGGGTCAATGGAACTTATCCCAAATTACATGTTATCTGATGGAGGAGGTGGAAGTGGAAATTCCAGTAGTCTGCACTCCTTCAACTTCACTTCTACTACAAGTTTTTCACGTTGACTTTTTTTAATAATAGTAATAATATGTTGCTAGTACCCTACATATTCGTGCACTTTCTCTGGCATTGGATACATTTGGACTACATTTGGATACATCTTTGTCCCTACTTTGAAAAAAGAGAATAAATGCAAAATTTACCAGTGTGGCTGCATCATTACAAAATACATTTAGCCATGTCAGTGTAAATAAATACATACACAAAATTTAAGTATGTCAATGCCACCCACACCTTTAATGGGTGTAATAATAACAGATTTGACAAGAAAAAAGTTTGATGATGCTCAAACAAGAGGACAGTATTTTATTTTTTGAGTGATGATTGAAAATAAATAATGGGGATAGGTACAAATTCTAAATAACAATAGGAAATATTAATAACAAGCATCTGACAAGATGGAATGTAAAGATAAAAAATGTCATGTCCAAAAAAGGAATGGACAAAGAAAGGATGGGGGGACGATAAAGTATTCATATCGCTTTTTCTGTGTCAAACCAACCGATGAAGTGAAATGCTTTACAGTTTTTCTGATAAACCAAAGCATTTTCCTTACGCTTCTAGTTTTTGTCGTGTTGTACTCAATTCTCCTTTCTCCTATTGGGCAAAATGAAAAGTAAAGAGAAAAACGGAATTTTCAACGACTTGACTCCACATTTCATGCCTTTTGTGAAAATCTATAAGGTTTAAGTATAGTTGTGTTTTTGGAGAGAGAAAAAAAGAAGAATTTTCGACATATATACAAGGTAAAAGAAATCATTCAAATGTCTGTTTTCTTCTTGTTTTTTCTTCTATATTTTGGTATGTGTATATAAGCACACCTATGTGGAACTTTATTACCCTATTCAAAATAATAATACGGGAGTTGGAGCTGAGGTGCGTGGGAAACGCCTTTCTGTTACTCTACTCCTTAAAAAAATAAATCTGCTCCTTTTGCTTTTTCCTCTGGTGAGTTTGAAAAGTGGTGTATACGTAAGATGATGGAAAAAAGTGTAAACCTTTTTGGAATACACAAATGGTCTAACCTTTGCGCTGTGTGTTGTAACAAGATAACAGGAATAAGGTTACCTGTCAATTTTTGTTGTTTTTTAATAGAATTTTATAAGAATACGTAGGCGGATGAACCTTAATAATTTGACCTTAAGCCATCTTCTCGAATTGTAGGTTTTAAATTATCAAGACTGATTTTTTCTTTCTTTTAAATATCCCAATAATAAGTATAACAGAAAAACTGTACACCACATCAGTGTAAGGTAGGTAGGTAGGTACATGTTGACAAAAAGAATGAATGATGAGATTAGATTCCTCATTCCTTCCTTCTTCTCCTTCTTCTTTTTTTGACCACTTTTAACTTCCATTTGAAGGCGGTATGGTGGACACGAACAGGGGATGAAAATAAAAGACATGCCTGCTGATACTTACATGCTAAGACTGAGTGATGGG
>JAHZNC010001279.1:0-22580 GCA_027744095.1 Zhuqinia jingwanae
AAAAAATGAGTTTTTAGTTTTTTTATGAAGCCACAAAATATATATAATTTTGTCCTTGGAAATGGAGTAACATCATTACTTGCTATTAAACATCTTAATAATCAAAAGGGGGATTTTAAATGCAATTCTTATTGGTTTTGTTTTGTGTTCTTGAATCAAAAATGGTTAATGGCAGGTTATTTATTTCCTTTACCCTTATTTTTATTGCAATAGAAAAAATGCGGGGTTTTTACAGGAAGTTAATTGTTCATTTGAACAATGAAAATGTACCTTAAAAATAATCAGATTTCGATTGTGTGGTGTAAGATCCCGGGTTCAGGATTAAGTTGGATTGGAATTAGCTGCTCACATTATTGAGACTTAAGGCCCCTAGCCCTTCTTACCTTCTTCACCACCACTAATGTATGTAATAGTAATAGGCAATGATAAACTCATCATCCGTCAAGATTTTTTATTTATATTTATTGAGCAACGCTCAGCAAGCGCCTCATAATTTTTTTCGATTGATGATCTCTGCAACAATATATTTAAATGGTAGTACACTTTGCATCTGCATCATCATCATCATCGTGGTCCAGGAGGAATAACTCTGTATTGCTGCCTTGTCTTCTTTTTAAGAACCCCTGTGCGTCCAAGGTTTATAAAAACCTTCATCCCTGACAATTGGTTTAGCGACAATCCATATACCGTAAAAATAAAGGTGTGTATAGTACACATTGGACTCCTCTCCGGAAGCATTCACAGCGGGATTACTCCAACAATTGCTCTGTTCATCTTTGCTAAGATGCTGGCTCTAACTCAAAACTTATCAAAGCATTATAAAAAAAGAGAGAAATCATCATCGACAAACAATAAATATTTCCTCAGAAGGCCAAGGACAATGTTTTTTTTTCATTCACGCTCATTTTTCTCCCCGAAATGGGACACGGTAGCATATTTTGGGGTATTGTGACACTTGTCAATCACATGCATGATTTGTCATCCATGTAGGTATGGCCTTCTTGTACTTAATCATGTGTTAAATAAGTAGTGTGTACGTGTGTGTGGATTTTAGTGTATTTGCTTAACTTTCATAGCAAGTGGGATCACAAAAAAAGGAATATTACAAAAAAAGGTGTAGATACCTACATTCACCCAAACGTACCTACCTATACACTTATGTACGCAATCGTTTACCATGAAAATGTCAGCAATCGGCACAAGACGGCCGTTTGGCACAAACGAAACTAGAGAGCAAGTAAAAAAAGTATATAAAAAAATATAAAAGCAAAAAAATCTATAGAAGCAGACAGAATCCGGAAAGATAGCATGCGTTCTAGTACTTTTCATTTCATTTGTCTATATTGCGTTTCATTTGAGTATTACTACAAGCACTGCTACTACTACCACCACTACTCTCTCTCTCTCTTATGCCACTAATGTTAGAAAAGCAAAAAATAAATATAAACGAACGAACGAGCAAACGGAATGGAGAAAAAAACGAAATTGATACAATAGTAGCAGGAGGAAAAGAGAAAGAGAGATCCCAAAAGGCGGACGATCAATTTTGCAGAACGAGTAAAAAAAGGAGATGGAAAAATGAGAAAAAAAAACATTTTCTCTTTCTCGTTCACTCAAATACATTTTGAGTAAGAAAAAAGAGAGAAATAGATAGATAGCTGCAAGATAAAAATTCACAGCAACAGCAGCAGCATCAGCAGCAGTTGTTGTAGCAATACACTCACTCAGTCAGAGAGAGAGAGAAAGGGCTATAAACTCTAAAGGGAAAGAAATCTAAACTGCTATAGAAATGGGAAAAAAGAGCCGCTACTACACACACACACACACACACACACACACTGACACAACTATAATTTCCAATTCTCTATATCTCTGTAAAAAGGAAGTAAGTACCACCACCACCACCAACATCACTACTCCCGAACCATCATGCATACATGCATGACGACAAAATATATAGCCTAAAAAAATACTCACATTTCCCATAACAGCTCTCTGTTTTTTTGTGTGTATAGATGTGTGTGTATGTATATAGTCCCGCATCACAGATAGATGGATCCAATGCACATCAGTAGTAAAAAGGCATCATCCTCATCATCAACAACAACAGCAGCAGCAGCAGCAGCAGAAGTTGTAGAGAAATAGCATCACTCTGCTTATATTTTATTTTCTCTTCTTTTTCTGGAAAAAAACATAATATCTATCCTAAACTAATATATGGGTAGTGGATCCATATGATATTATGATAGGACGAGAAAGAAAGAAGAATAAAACGACGAGTAGTACAATTTCTTCTTCTTTTTTTGGACAAGTTGTTGTTTTTTAATGTGTTGTATAACTTATAGCAGAAAAAACGGCTCACAGCATCATGATGGCAGCAGCATTTTTATAACATCCAAGCTTTCTGTTTTGTTCGACGATCTGGATAGATGGATTTAAGATCCGAAAATGTTAAAGAAAAAAAATGAATCGAATAAAGAAGCAGAAAAAAAGGAAAAGAGAGAAAGAAAAGAGATTTTTTTTTTGCAAATACATTTTGTTTCTTCGTTGAGTATGTAATATATATACATATTAGGGATATTATTATTATGTATATAGATATGTGTTGTATCCATCTATCCCTTTTTTATACACGGCAAAAGAGGCGTAGCGTAACGCAAAGATACTCTGGAGAGCAGATATACATAAATATACATGGAACATCAGCAGAAGAACAGAGAGAGAAAAAAAGAAGACCAGCAGCACAAGAGTGTTTTTTTTTGCTTCTTCTTCTTCTTTTGCTTCTTTTTTTTCTCTCTTCAATTGCTCCAATGCTTCCGCTGTAATATCCCATCTATCCATATCTATCTATCTGTTTCTTTATCTGTCGTTCTCCTTCTTCTCTCAGATTCTCACTCTCTCTCTCTCTCTCTATGCTGCTACTGCTTTTCCATTTTACTTTCTTTTTGAGTATTATACACAAAACGAAGAAGAGAAGAAAAAATCATGCAGTGAATGAGATGTTTCGGATGATGATGATGATGATGATGTTCATGGAAAAATAGGAGGAGAGATGAAACTTTCTCCCGAATCACACGCACACACACAAGCCACTACCAAGTATCTGAACTGAACTACAGATAAAAACTGTGAGTGAGTGAATTCCTCCGCATTTCTGATAATATCCTCTCTCTCTCTTTTTTTTTTAAAAAAGGTTGTATACTTTTATACAGATAATATCCCTATAGTTATATACATATATAGTTATGTACGTCATAATATAATATACTCGTGTGTTACCCAAAAAAAATATTACGTTTGCTTCAAATATATAGCACTACTAAAATATATAGTTGTTGTTGTTGTTGCTTTTTAGGAGTAAAAATGGCTTTTCTGTTATTTTCATTCTTTTCTTCTTCTGATTCCCGTTTTTCGTTTCTTCATTGACTTGAAGGGACTCTTTTTTTTTCTCCACATCTTATGATTATTACGTGGTCCCTTGTGAGACCGATGAAACAACTTCTGGACTCGTAGAGCTGTACTAGATGCTGCTGATGTTGTTGTTGTTGTTGTTGTTGTAGATGTGTGTTCTCTGGATGCTAGGTTGTTGCCTGGCTCTCCTTGAGTGAATCTAAATAAGCGGAGCTTCGAAATACATAAATATTCATACTCTATTGCTACCGAAATGATCATGATCATCGTGATCATGGTGATGTACGATATAACCCATTCTTATACTCTTTTAAAATAAAATATATACATTTAGTTTTTACATAAGTAAGCCTAAAAATCAGTTATGTTGTATTTTCTGGTAAAAAATATTTCCATTTCTTGAGTAATTTGAAGTACCATTGGGGGCAATTTGAGACGTACTGGATCAATATATGTATCTATGTTTGGTGTAGGAAAAAATTGTAAATTTGATTAAGTTGGCCATCATCTTGTTGAAATTTTGTTGGTATGCAAGTAACAAAGTTGTACTAATTGGTCACCTGAAAAACGCAACATGTCTGTCATATGACATGTCATACATTATTTTTACATACATACATGTCACATGTTTTTTTAAATGTTTTATGTAGCAAGACGTTTAACACATGTGCACTATGCTACAACTATACATCCACTACATCATGTAGCACTTTTCATACATTATTTCATTATTTTTTCTTTGGGAAATGGTAGCCTTGTGCAGCAATAATGATTATATTTTATCCTCAGCTATATGATGATCATGATCATGATGATCTTGATGGTTTGTAACAGTGAATAGTTTGTGTGTACGTATGTGTGTGTGTGTAAGTGTGTGTGTGTGTGTGAATAAGTTTGTACATATTTAGGTATACATGATCTACCTTTTCTTTGCTGCCACATGCAATGCTATTATGAATTCGCGCTTTCCTCCAAAATCCTTCCGTTTTTTTTTTGAGAGCATTTGTGAGAGAGGAAAAAGTGTAGAGTTCAAAGATAGTGAAATGTGAAGAATATATAAGAAGGGTATATTTGATGCATTCTGCATGTACTACTTACATATTTATATATTTATATATGTACTCATGTATGTATATACAAAAGTGGTGGTGGGTGATGGCATGTGTTGTGTATTGTTAGCAAAAGAATGGTAGAGATGTAGCAAGAAGAAGAAGAAGAGCGTATATATTTATATGTAGATATTATACAAGAGTTTGGTATAGTAATAGTGCAAAAAAAATATGTAAGAAGGAAAGCGAGAGAGAGAAAGTGACTCCGTCGTCGTTTTATAAGTAGTGGTGGTAATAATGTGTAAGGAAAGGAGAAAATAAAATCGATGAAGAAGAGAAGACGAGAGAGAAGAGAAGGAAGAAGAGTTGAGTCGTGTGTGTGTTCTTGTTGCTCTCTCTTCACTGCTGCTTCTTTGCTTTTTCTTGAAAAAAAAACTCGTTGGAAAATGTGAGTGTGTGTGTGTGTGTGTATCTATCTGTATAATCCGTGGTATACTCTCTGCAGAGTAACTTTGGCATGCTTGTTTTTTTTTTTTGCTGTGGTGCTGCTGGTGGATGGTGGTCGTTGTAGGGTGGATGTATATAGTGAGTAGTGTGGAAAGAGAGCACACACACATACAAGCTTTTCCACTTTCTTCTTCTTCTTCTTCTTCTTTCCATACGTATTTTTTTTTGCTGCCTGCTGCGCTGAATAAAGTCACTTGTGAACGTCTTGAGCGCATGTTGGGCAAGTCGATTAGGCAAGATATAGTCGATCGATTTTTTTGGCTGTTGAGAGATTCGTTGATTTGCTTTTCTTTCTGCCTCAAAGGGTTTTTTTAGCCCTCCCTCGCATACTATATTGAACATTTCGATTGGGAAGTTGTTGACCGACCGAATCAATTGGGCATGCGAGAAGCTCTTTTCCAATCATCGGCAGCCAGCATATTGAAAACGTATTTTTTAACAAAAATATAGAAATAAAAATATTGAGAGCAGCATCAGCGCTATGCGTTTGCACATCTACCTTTTCCAAGCACATTCCCTCCAGCAGAAGCAGCAAAAATATGTACCTTCCTATTTTTAAATGCATATCCTATCCTCCTCCTTCAATATCAATTGTGTGCACACACATACACCTACATATGCATTACCTTTTCCCACATGATCGTAAATTCTCTCTTCGCCCACACACACACACACAAGCAAGCAAACCCTCTGAACCTGACATCGGATACGTAGGCATCCCTTTACATACCAGCTATACTACCAAAAATACCTAAATGTTTGTATTTTATTTTTGATGCCTTGTTGTAGTATCCATATCATCATGACATCATCATCCATATCATCTTACTAAAAACAACTTTCTTTCTCATCATATTTCTTTATTCCAGGTATGTATACCTACTTCATGGTAACAAGAAGCTGGCAAAACGCGATATCTCATCACCGAGAGAAAAAAAACTTACACACACACACACTTGTTCAATTCATCCAGCTTATTTTTTTTCTATTTCAACTACGATCCATTCCATCATCTTTCCTCTCTTTCTGTTTTTCATACTAAAAGAAATGAAATTTTTTCTCAGGTTGCTCTGCTTTTGCTTGCTATTTGCTATACTTTTTTTTTCCTTCTTCTAAAAATACACAATCATATCATGATGATGACGATGATCATGATCATGCATATATATATATACCTACCCTTAAATTTTAAAAGTGTAGCACTCTGCTCGTCCCCGTCATCATCATCAACATGATCATGATCATGATGATGATGATGATCGTAGAGAAACTCGTGTCTTGTCTCTATTCCGTCGAACATGAATATTGTAATGACAGTGGTAGAAGTAGTAGCGGGAGCAATGCTACCATCGTCATCATCATCATCAACATCATCATCCACCAGTCGTAACTATTTGCCATCCGGAAAAAACGGAGAAAGCAAAAGCGAGTGAGGTTTAGAGAGAAGCGAAAGGAGCGAGAGAGAGAGAGAAGGGAAAGCGAGTGAGTGAGCTTCAGTCCTATAATATTAGAACTGCTCAATACCATCGTTCGTTTTTTATAGAACACTCCTATCATTTTTTCATTCCACTCCTTCCTTTCATTCTACTCAATACATTTTTTAGATTACTGCTACTACACTAGTCGTTCTAGTAGTACTTTTTTCTCTCTTTCCTTTATTCCTCCTACCCATTCCATGCTTTTGTGAGAATGCCTCTGTGTGTGTGTCTCTCTCTCTTTCTCTCTCGTTCTTTTTCCTTTTATGTGTGTGTGAGTGTGCATGCATAATATTCAGAAATGGATGGATGGATAGATAGATAGATTGAGTAAAAGACTAAAAAAAATATATATACTCCAAACGGTGGTGGTGGTGATGGTGATGGTAGTCGTTGTGATGTTGAAAGCCAGCCCTTTCCCACTCGATCCCATCCAACCAATATTCTTCGGCTACTTTCTCTCATTGACGACGCCGATGATGATGATGATCATCATCATCATGATAGTGATGATCGTTAAGGTACAAAAAGAGATACAATTAATATTTTCCGCTTATTTTTCAACAAGGTTACCAGCACTCTTTGACTAGCATCACCACCACCACCCCATACTCTTAAAATCTTAATCTACTTGCGTAGCTAAAAATGCAGCTAGGTAGGTATTATTATTATAAGGCACATAATTGGAATTCCAAGTATGTAGTTATAATGCTACAAAAAAAGTAGAAAGGTGTATGGTCTGGAGGCTTGTTCACTTTGTGACATTTTATTACACTTTGAATCATATTACCTTGAAAATATCGAATTTAACACAAAAAGGTTACACGTCCCATCATGAAGTAGTAGAAGTTTTATAACTACATACTTGTCTTTTCTACCTTCTACTCTCTTCATCATAGTACATTGGATATTTAAAAAAAACTCATTCTTTTTTTCTTCTCATTTTCCATTGTTGTCATGTAGGTATATGTCCTTCTTGCGTTACTTTGTTTCCTGTATCTTCATTCCAAGTGTTTTTTTTGCCTCTGCTTCTGCTGCTGTTATTACCCTGCTTCTCTTTTTCATTTCATTTTGGTATTTTTTTTTTGGCTTTTCAAGCTGCTCCTCCAACATTTAAAAAATGTAATGCCAATTTTTGGAATTATCATCATTCAATTATCATATCCTTAGCCCTTTTTTATATATATATATTGCAATTTTACTGTTGTATTTTCAACTACATTATCGAGTGTTCAATAACCTCAGTACATTTTTTTATACTTGCGTTGATGTTCTCACATGAAAATGTTGACATGTGTATAACTTGCCATAAGAGAATTTTTTTTATAATAGTTTTTTTTTTGGAATTGAAACTTTATCCTCTCCCACGATCAATAAATTTGAATAATCCATTCATATTTTTTTCTTGTTCTTTTATTTTTTATCCATAAAAGAATTCTGTAGCATAGCTCAATACACTCTAGCTTTAAAATAAAATTCCGTCATTGTTGAACCTTGTTAATATTTACATATTACCTATGCAGCTATTAATGTATTCTTTTTTTATAATTTTTTTAATATCCATCTGTTGTATCCATTCTAGGTATATATTATTTTTTTTGCATAGTTGCTTTTGATTAATATCCATTAGCAATAAATAATGGACTGGATGAAATAATCAACATAATAAAAATCATCTCTCTTTTGTAACCTGTAACAGATACCCATACAGAATCCAACGCAATGCAAACCTAAGCATATACTGTTGGTGATGGGACAATAAATATTTCTAATGCGTTATGCAAATCAAGGATTCATTTCTCATTCACCTTTTTTTATTAATCAATAATAGTAGCAGCACTAAAAAATAATAATAAGAATGCATTTTTATATGCATGCATATATATTGAAATCGGATCATTTGAAGGTATCCAATCCACTAAAAGGATGAGTTTAATAATTTCAAATAAAAAAATACATACCCTATATAAGTGCGTTGACGATGCGGTATGTATTTTGTTTCTTTTCATTTATCCCTTTTTTACGTATTATTTTAATGTATTGCCTGTCGTATTATCATCATCATCATCATCATCACCATCATCATCATTATACTGTACATGTACTTATTTTTTATTATAAAAAACACACTCATCTCATATTTCAATGTTCCTTTTTTTCCTTCGTGCATCCCTTCTTTTTTTTTTGTTGATATTGTTTAATATCGACAGCTTTAAAGGGATAATAATGGGATCATAGTATATACATAGGAAGCATCAGGATTCAGCACATCAAAAAAAAAAAACCACCACCACCATCACCATCCTACCGTATCTCATCATCAGTCAGTTCCATTCCATTGCACATACTCATTTATAACGATTTGTGTCATTGTGTTGTCCTTGTCTTGTCATAACATTCATTCACTCCAGTAAAAGTAGCAGTAGTAGTAATAAAATAGTTTAAATAATATACATATCTGTCAACCTGTATCTTATACTTATCTCTCTATAGCTGTTGGGTGTCTGTGTGTGTGTGTGTGCATGCATATTATTATTCCTTATTATTGTACACCACCACCATGTGCACTACTCAAATATATTATACATAAAATGTATTTATGCACCTAAATTTTTCATTTGCATAATAATAATAATAATAATAATAATAATAATAATAATAATAAGAGTTTTTTAATGTTGCTGCTTTATGCATGTTTGTGTGTGAATCATTTTTTCATCTGGTTACCATACATACATGCCTACTTATTATTATTATTATTATTATTATTATTATTATTAGTATTGATTAAAAGCATAATATTTTTTTCTAATGAGTCGAGTGATCACTTGATGTATATATTCATGCATATAAAAAATGAAGATGTATACATACGTAGTAGCGTAAGGAAGGATTAAAAATCTAACACCGCATTTTTTTGTGTGTGTCTAAAATAAAATTCCAATCAAATAGGGTGAAATATGTATATAAATGGCAAGAGAACAATTCCAAAATGCTTTAATAGGTTTTCTTGGGGAAAAATGGAAAAATAAAAGGAAAGAAGAATAGATGGGCTGTGTGTAACTTTTTCTGCTGCTGCTTCTGCTGTCTTGACGGCATCATCATCAGCAAGGGAATATGCAGCAGCGGCAGAAGATGAAGAAGAAGAATAACATGGTGATCTTTTACTATTTATTTTTTAATGGCATTATGCATATTATTATGTCTTGTCTTCCAGTAATACACTTGCTATATATATGTATGAATTTTATAATATGTATAGTTTTTCTTCTTCTTCTTCTCCCTTTTTTGTAGCAGCAGAAGAGAGAAAGGAAACCAATAAATAATGCAAAATAAAGAGCAAACCGTAGAGAGAGAGAGAGAGAGAGAGAAGAAGAAAAAAAATAGAAATTTGCTTTTCGGGGAAAGAAAAGCCATATAAGTAGGAAGAGAAAAAATATAAATAAAGATGAAAAGAGAGAAATAGTGTAGGCGAAGCTATATGAGCATGAAATGGAGTTTGAATACGTAAGTAGACAGATAGCAAAAGAGAGAGAGGAAAAAAAGAGGGACAAACGGAAAAAGCTAGTAATTCTCTTCAGAAGCTATTATCCGAAGAAAATATTACAACAATGTACAAGAGAAAATAAAAGCAAATAATATGGATATAGATACATGCATGCATGCATGCATATACACATGTAGAGATGCAAATAATAGATAACGTATAAAAAAAAACATTTTCTTGACACAACAGACGAAATTTTTTTTTTTGATGTTGATATCCATAGATTTTTTTTTTCTTCTTCTTCTTTCTCTCTTATTATTATTATTATTATTATTATTATTCCTCTTCTGATTCTTCTTTGCTGAGAAAGTAGGTAATGGGTCGTCACATTTATGATGATGATAGCTTAGCTTAGTGTT
The DNA here is from genome assembly GCA_027744095.1 of Zhuqinia jingwanae. Lineage (NCBI taxonomy): Eukaryota > Metazoa > Arthropoda > Collembola > Entomobryomorpha > Paronellidae > Zhuqinia > Zhuqinia jingwanae. The sequence continues at coordinate 10,349 of JAHZNC010001279.1, forward strand.
TTTTTTTTCGGGGCGAATAGCAAAAAATAATATGTACATGACATGTGAAGAATAATGGATACATTATATATATTTTTTAAAGGAAAGAAAACATCACACAAACAAGAGTATTTATGGTTGTGATGTGATCAACATGCCACTTTTACATGATATCATATACAAACGAGCACTACTACAAAAGCAGTAGCAGCAGCAGCAGCGCAGCATGAAAAAAGATATATAATTTGAATAAAACAGATAGATAAATGGATAGATAGATAGATGGATACACTCACACTCAAACACACACACACACACACACAACATGCATGCATAAATGCCCGGATAACAAAAAACATATAAATATTTTTTTGGCAGAGTGCGTATCGTTGATCGTTCATCGTCAGCATCATGATGATCATGATCATCATCACCACGGCTCAATATGGACTTATCATAGAGAAGAAAAAGAGGAAAGGGTTGTTCAAGCATAATATTATTATGAATGAAACATTTCGATCTACGTATCGTTGATCGTTCATCGTCAGCATCATGATGATCATGATCATCATCACCACGGCTCAATATGGACTTATCATAGAGAAGAAAAAGAGGAAAGGGTTGTTCAAGCCTAATATTATTATGAATGAAACATTTCGATCTTTATCCCTCTCTGTCTTCCTTCACGTTGTGTTATGTTATGTGTGTATCTGCATAAATAGTAAGAAAATGCAAAACAGCAGCAGAGCTCTCTCTCTCTCTTTCTTGTTATATAATATTCCATTTTGCCGACGTCGTCGTCATCCTCATCGAATTGAGCGCTCACAAACTTTAGTATCCCTAGTCAAGTATATAGCTCTAAATATATACCTATACATGTATGCATATAATATGATCAGAAAAAAAGGGCTAGATTTGGATCCCAAGAAGCCGGAGGAGTATAAAAAGAGGCATAAATAGATAATGTATGAATGAATGAACTTCACTCACTTTGCTATTTCACGAGGAGGACGAGAGAGAGAAGAAGAAGAAGAAGAAGAAGTATAAAAAAAGGGTTGCTTTTTTGGTTGACTGACTGCAAAAAAATGTTTAAATGTACATGATGCTTTAACAACATCAGCAGTAGTAACAATAACAGAACAATCCAGTGGTAAGTTTTTATATCAAAACTTGCAGTTGTTGTTGTTGTTGATGTGGTTGTTTGTGCATTGCACTTGAAATATATGTATATTTTTTTTTACACTGTGCATATTTATTTAACATCAAATATATGTTTATTTTTCTTTACGTTGAGTATTGGTATGGGAGTTCTTGTTAGCGTATGTGTGTGTGTCGTCGTCGTCAACGTCGGTGGCATATTACAGACTCAGACCTGCATCATCATCATCTTCTTCTTCTTCTTGTTTTTGTCTCTTGTCGCGTTGATGTTTCCTTTTTTTGTGTTTGTCTCTCTCCTCACTCTCTCTCTCTCTCTCAGCTATTATTATGCTTTTCTAATGCATCGTCCTGTAGTATTTATGACATGATACAATAAAATGATGATACTATTTTTTTATGAACTCAAACACAGCTCCTGTTATAATAATAGTTGTTGTATTTCTCCCGATTCGCTTTAGTAGCAATTGTTTCGAATAGATACATTTTTTTGTGTGCAGTACACATATTATTACTATCATCATGTGTGTGTGTATACAAAAGAACTTATCACATATAATATGCAGATCATAAAATTTCATGCATGTGTTTTTCAATGCAGTTTATCCCTTTTGAATATATAAAAATAAAAAATAAAACGGGGGAAGATCGGAAAAAAAGAGAGAATATTATATAAGATCTCTCTCTCTTTTACCATCCACCAAATCATACAGATAAATGGGGAGTATCGGATCGGTAGCAATAAAAAAGTGAAGTGAATAGAAAAGAGAAAATGTGCAAGCACAATTTTTTTTGCGGCTTGTTACCATTTTCTTCTCTCTATCTCTTTTCGAGAGTGTGAGTAAGCTGCTTTACTACCAACCAATCTATCGTAAGTCACTCTCTCTCTCTCCAGTAAACTCTGGTTTTAGTGTGTGGATTTATACTCACCAAAAAAAATATGTAAAGTAGTGTGTTTATGTACATGCATGCATATTATATTAAGTAAGATTTACACACCAAATCCACACACCAAATCCATACATTACACACATATTATACTTGTTTATTTTTTTTTCATTGCCATTGAATACATATGTATGTAGTTGGTTTTTTTAGGATGCTAAAAAAAATACATAAATATCCAGAGCAGTGCAGCAAGACTGCAATGTAAATAGGTAAAGAGAGAAGAGAGAGGATCACCAATTGTTTTATTATTTTTATTATTATTATGTCTGTCTGATTGATATGGATACATCCAAGGTGGTGTAGAGCTTGTATTCCTCTGTATAGCAAAATAAATATATAAAATGCGTAGCAGTATATTTTTTTCTGAATAAAAAATCATCACCTTTTTTTTCTATCTCAACCCAAAATACCACACACACATACACACCTTTTATTACTGCATTTAATCAGTTTACTGTGCAACGTGCAATTGAATTTTGTATCGTGAAGAAATCATCTTTACTATACTTTACTCTGACTCAGGCTCCAATATTTCCAATTGTTTTTTTTAAATTTCATTGATTCTGCTTTACAACAGATGCACATTGCACACAAACATGGTATTTTTTTGGATAGCTTTTGTGTGAGCACAAGTCAATATTCAAATTTTTCTTTTTGCCATTTTGTATAATATATTATTATTTTGTTTTTTGTGTTGGAACTCGTTGATTCCTTTGTGTCACATTTATTTTATTTCCTTTTAAATTTTTAAAATGCGCACATATCTTACACACACGTACACACGTACATATACAGTGACAGGAATGAAGTAGAGAGATGTGCATCTCATTCCCTGTTTCCCTCTCTCTCTTTCATTCAACTTATTTAACTGATTCGTTTTTGTGTGTGTGTGTGTGTTGTGTATCCATATAGATGAAATAAGATGAATGAGTATAAAAAGTAACAATGAATCTTATTGCACAGTTGAGCAATAATAATAATAAAAAAAGATGAATGAAAAAAATGGAATGGTATTGTATTTTTATCATTAACTTTTAAAATATACCTAGCTATCTATATACATATTATATTGTACATATATTTTTATTTTTATTCTGTTTAGAAAAAGGGATACAGATCTAGGAAAAAATGAATATTTTTTTACTTTATATCTTTTTGTTTTATTATAAGTGTTTTAGTATTGCTTTATAATATGAATTTTATATGCATAAATTTTTTTTTCTTTCATGAAAAAAAATGTCACAGTATCAATGCAGATATATTATTTTTTTGGTTCCTGGTATTCTTCGGTGCATAAATAAATAGCACCCTCTCCTTTTTCTCCTTTTATATCTCTCTGAGCTTTATAGTTGATGACTTCTCGGGATTACTCTCACATGGAGAGTGACAGTGAATGAAATTGGTAGATGGGAAAAAATATACATACATAACACATTTATACTACCATTTTTTTCTAAAAACAGCAACCGACCAAAAAAAAATATTAAAAAAAAAATATATATTTATATTTTGATTCTGCTCAGTTTTGTAGTAGTGGTTTATGTGTATGGATGGGATGAGTATATATACATTACATATTATCTTGGTCTTTTTGTTCTAGTTGTTGGTATTACACTGATTTTCGTACGTTTCCATCCATTTATTTTGTAGCTCGTTCATTTTACATTCACAAAATGTTGGCTTGTTGTGTTGTGTATGAAATATAATGATAATTTGACAGCCAGATTAGCTGGCTCGTTGCCTCCTCTCTTCACACTGACAATGAGCAAAATGGGATAGAAATTCATAATAATGCACACAAACACACACACACGCCAATAGACAAAAAGCATAATATTATCGTATCGCCTCTCTCTCTCTCTCCTCAAAAAGTTTCGATGGTTTTACTTTTTGGGTTTGTTCTTGTTCACATTTTTGTGATTATTATTATTATTATTATTTGTGTAATAGAAGTAGAAGCAGTGATAGTGTGATGCGCTACTACTACTACTACTACTACTGCTTGTATTACTATTACCATTACCACTTATTACCAGAATTCCTGGTGGGAGCACATCAATAAGTAATATAAATGGTGTTCATTGTCTTTCTCTTTCTGCCACAGCAATCCACCACCGGGATCCTATATGCATCTACAAAAAAAACATATACTAGTACGCATAATATACAATATTATGAGGCCATTACCACTACCCCTGTTTGTTATAATACCCATCATAAAGCAGAATTTTCAATGAGAATAAATAGTATGAGGAATCGTAAGTAATGTTCCGATGCAGAAATTGTGGAGAGAGAGAGAGAGAGAGAGAAGTCCCACTGATCATCATCATATTGCTACTGTTACTATACTGTGCTGCTGGAGTCCTGGAGAAGTCTTCTGCTACATCTCTTGTATCTGTGTGTGTGTGTGTGCTTAGAGTAGCGAGAAGGAAGAGGGATGTATGTATTTATAGAATGAATTCTGATGATCATGATGACCATGATCATGATAACATGCCACCGGTACAATTTTCCCTACAACAAACAGATTGACATTCCCTCATATTATTATTTATTATTATTACATTCATTCCATTATTTTCACTTGAGTACTATTGTCTTTTGTTATAATAATATAAGTTATATATATATAAGTAAGCCATTATTTTGTATACTTTTGTAATATACGCATATGTACATAATATTATACAATACGTATTTTGCGCGTAATTTCTTTCTGATTTTATATGCTTTTGAAAGGGAACACCCCAAAATCCATATTACACACACACACACCTCTCGGCTGATGTATTACCATGCGAAAATGAAAATTTATGGGTAACTTTACGAATTTTCAGTGAGATGAATTTAAATGAATGAATGAAATAGGAGCCTCAAGAAAATTTCCACTTTTCATCATCATCATCATCATCATCATCCCTCTTTTTTCTCGTCCTCGTCTTTTCATCTTTTTTTTTCAGGTCTCTCTGGTCATTGCACTTGTCTGACTGCGTGTAACGGGTGACCCTAATTTTTTTTAGAAGCTCTGTCAGACAAAAAAAATGCAAGTGAATCTACGCAACCGAACCAGATTTTTTTTCATACAAAGAAAACAAAACAGCTGTTTTCTTCCCTCTTTTATTTTCCTCCACTTTTAATAATAAAAACTGGTGTGGTGGTGGTGGTGGCACTGGCACAAGTTGTAGTAGATGTGCAGTGGTATTATATTATTATTATTATGTGCAAAGTGCAAACAATATCATCATCATCATCATCATCATCTAAACTAAACTTGAATTCACAAACACACAGTTTTGTAGTTGTGTATTCACATGCCATGGCACATCATGATGATCATCATCCCACGACACCACAACAACAACCAGATGTGCATCAAAATATACAAGGCAATGTGTTTAAGAGTGTGGTACAAGGACGAAAGTCTACCAAAAATTATTATTATGCTCTTTTTGCACTACACACACACAGTTTCGTGATGGCAACAATGATGATGATGATGATCATCATCATCAGCAGCAGCATGATTATGTGCACACAAAGATAATAATATGGGGCATAAGTGCATGCGAGACGGAAGAAAGATGAGTTCATAAAAAAAACTCTCATTCTTCTGCTGCTGCTGCTTGCTTGCTTGCTACGGCTGTTGCCTCGTCTCTTCTGTCCACAGCCGTCGTCGTCCTCGTCGTCGTTGCAGTAGTTATCTTCTCTTTATGTAATGTTTTTACTGTGTCTTTTGAAGATGATGAAAAAGACGAGAGGAAAACTTGTTACACGTTTTTATTTTATTTTAAATGCATACTATTTTGTGTGTGTGGTGGTGGTTGCATTTTGCATCCATTCTACTCAAGTGGAAAAATGCTGGACAAGTGGAGACACAAGAAAATACCACTGCACTTTTATAAGTACATCACGTCAGGTTATTCACTTTTTGTCCTCTTTATTCATGTTCTCTTGTTAAAATGCACTTTTGCGCTACAATTTCCGCTGAATAAGAGCAGGAGAGCCTGAGCTGTTGTTGTTGTTGTTGTTGTTGTTGTAATAATGGGGCAAGTGAAAACGAGTGGAAAAAAGGAAAGCATTTGTAGTGCATCAGCAGAATATATTAGTCATCATTGTCATTACATCATTCATTCAGTCAGTTTCAATTTCTTGCTATTATTCTAATTTTGCTACTTTCCTGCATCATCATCCACTTCCGTCGTCATCACGGAAAATGGCTTCATTTTGTTCTTGAAGACGTGGCCTTAGCATTTACTGCTATTTATTATGCAACTGAATTTTTTTAATGTTTCCCAAACATTGGACAGGTAGCGTGAAATAAATGCATGTATGATGTTAAGGAAAAAAACGTAGTGATGATGTTATCATGTCGAACCCACAGTTCTCATTTCGTTGCATGCAAATATATATATTTTTTATGCATATATTATTGTGTGTACAGTAAACTGCATGCACACACACTATTGCATACACCCTTCACTTTTTTTCTTTAAAGCTTAAGTATATGGGAATAAAACAAAAGTGAAACTCAGAGTTTTTTATGCCTCTGTCGACTTCCAAAACCTCTCCTTTTGTGCTTTTGTGCAAAAATGTAGGTGGAAAAAGCAGTTCAAGTTCATTTTCATGCATACCTACATACGACAACAAAAGGCATAAAAGAATGGCCATCTGAGCAACTTCTCTTTTCTCGCTCTCATATTTTTTTGTTGGGTCAAGAAAAATGGGTTTGTGAGGAAAAGGCAGTATATTTAAGTGTGTGAGAGTGAGCTTGCATAAATGATTATTTCTTTAAACAGCAGAGCAGAGAAGAATACTGGTTTTCAAGATTCCACCGTCTCCACATTTCAAACGTGAAAGTTATGCTTTAAATATACTTACCCTGAAATGCAAGTAGAGAGAGAGAGAGAGAGAGAGAGCCAAAAGAAGAAGAAGATCATCATCATCATCACCGCACATCCTGTTGTCCGGTTGTTTTCCGCCTTCTCCCTTTTCCCGTTCTCTCTTGCATAATACATGCATATATTATAAATGCTGCTGCTGCTGCTACATATATATATACATATATGCTAGTGCGAATAATATTGTGTGTGTGTGTAGTGCATCAGCTTGCATTCAAGTTGCTGCTGCTAAACTACTACTACAACTGCGGCCAAAGAACTCGTTACAGAGCCGTAGTAGCAGTAGTTCTTCTTCTTATTTAATAAATTGCATAATGTATTCATTCAAGTTGCGCTTTCAACTTCACAAACACCAGAACAGTTATTACCATGTAAACGGGGTGCAGAAAAGACTAGACCACTAGGAAACAAGCAAGTTAAGGGAAATATAAATATAATGCGCGCGTGCATGTTTGTGTGTGTGTACATGTGGCTGCCCTACTAAAAAAAACTGCAAAACGTAAAACAGTGTGTGGCAAGTTGAACAAAATATATGTATCTAGTACACATAAGATGAAACACACACACACACACAAATGTGTGGTGCAACTGAACTTGTTTCACATGCTGATTTCGAGATGATGATGATGCATCTTTCTCTCTCTTGAACACCATCACCATCCACAACTGCATTGCACTTGACTATCACATGGCATCATACTTTAACCAAAAAAAAAAGAAGACAAAAAATGTACGAGAAACAAAGTACGTTGTATAAAAAGTAAACGACTACGCTAATAATAACAATATTACATAATATTATTATTATTTCATACAGCGCGGCGGGAATGGTAGTAGTATTAGTAGTAGTAGTAGTGTGTGTACTTATTATTATTATGGAACGGGTGTCCGTACAAAGTATAAACTGCTAGTAAATAGTCTGCTGGCTATGCGTAAAATAAAGTGATCCTTATGCACATCTTGTGTTCATCACTTTTATACATTTTTTTTTTCGTCCGAGAAGAGTAAGTTGTAAAATGGGATTTTCCTATGTACTCTCGCTCTCTCTCTCCCACTAAAACTATTATTATTACCACTGCCACCATGATCATCATCACCACCACACTACTACTACTACTCCTACTCCACTTTACTCTTGAACTCTAAAACAGGAACAAGTAGTAGGAGTAGTAGTAATGACAGTGGTGGTTGTAGTTGTAGTAGTAGTAGTAGCTCAAGCTCAACTCTCCGACAACAAAACCACTTTTACTTTCTCACTTCCCTTTGTGTGCTACAATTTTTTTTTTATATAAAATGCACTGCATTACTGCTGCTGTTGCCGTTACTGTCTCAATGTGCAATGTTTCCCTGCACACACACACACAAGTTGAAAATTGCTCACTTTAAACTTGTTGTTGTGGAAGTTTTTTTTCTTCTAGTTTTGGTCTGCCGCCGGATGATGATGATCATGATCACCATTGCACTACTACTACTGGCTGCGATGCAATGCTTTTTTTCTCTGTTTGTGTGTGTGTGTGAATTTTTTTTGAGATGCAAGTTTAAGCAGGCATGCATGCATACGCAAAGATGCTCCTGCTGCATAATAATAATAACAAGAACAACAATAGTAATAATAATAATAAAAATAACAAGAGAGTAGAGAGGGAAAAAAAGGAAGTGCAATGCAGTGTGCGATAATAATGTGACGTTGTGTGATGCATTTGCACTTGCATTTCTTTTATTATGATGATGAGTGGTGGAGTGAGTAAGCTATTTTTTCCTCTACTATTCTTGTACATCCATTTTTTTTTTCTTGCTTCTTCTTTTTCCTATTTTTCTATTCTATTCAACACTAAGGAGATTGTGTAGTAGAATGTAGAAGATGCATAATAATAATAACAATAACTAATGCTACTACTCTCTCTATCTCTCTTCTGCTGAAAAAAAAGCGAGGAAAAAAAGTTTTTTTTGTTTGTTGAAGGACAACAATAAAAAAAGAGGAAAATCATGTAATATTTTTGTTGAGGCAATGCAAGCAATGTGGCTTTAATGTTGGAAAAAAGTAAGTTTCTGTGTTTTGCAATAAAAAAAAGAACAAAAAGAAGAAGAAGAAGAAGAAGAATGGGGATGAGAGATGATAGTGCACAATAATAGTAGTAAATGCAAGCAATGTGGATTTAATGTTGGAAAAAAGTAAGTTTCTGTGTTTTGCAATAAAAAAAAGAACAAAAAGAAGAAGAAGAAGAAGAAGAATGGGGATGAGAGATGATAGTGCACAATAATAGTAGTGCACATTGCATTGAGCCCAGCGTAAAATCTTAGACGCACACTCTGCAAAGAAGCAGTGCACTACTGACTGTAAAAAATGTGCGCAGAAAACAAGTGCAATGACAATGAATATAAAAAAGTATGTATGTATATTATTAGGATTATGCGCTGTTTTTTTGTACTATTATTATTGCTATAAATACCACTATCTGTTTTTTTACATGAACTTTCATCAGTTGTTGGTCTGTCGGTTTTTTTTATTGTGTGTGGGAGAGGGAGATGCGTAAATAATGAAAATAATGCTAAAAATTTTTTTGAATCTCTTCAGTTTATTATTTTTTAAATTTGTGGTTTATTATTTCACAGGGATATATATGGCTGAAAAAAAATTATATTTCGGAAATTGATTTTCGGCATCAAGTTAACTCCGGCTGAGAATGTGGATACTTGTGGAAAGGGGATAATGGATGGGGTAATGCGACATGATAATCAAAAATACATGTATTGTATTTAAAGCACTGTAACTTAACTNGGATGGGGTAATGCGACATGATAATCAAAAATACATGTATTGTATTTAAAGCACTGTAACTTAACTAATCGTCATCATCATCATCATCATCATCACAGAAGCACAAATTATTACTACTTTATTTCTCTGTTTCTTTTGAATAAAAATGGGAAAAAATATAAAAATCCATAGAACATGTTGTTTTATGATGGGTCGGCATCCTTTCAATATTTTTTTTTGTGTGTTACTAGTGGCGGTGGTGATGGTATTAATGTTCGTCTGCTAAAAGGATTCCGTATTTTTTGATGGTGGTAATTACAAGGGATAGATTATAATATTATTATATACCATTTTTTTGTGAGCTATTGTTGTCTCTCTCTCTCTCTCTCTCTCTCTCTCTTTCAGCATCTTCTTTTTTTACGTGTTATTGAGTAAATAGTGTAAAAGGCTAGCCGCCTCGGATCTTGGTTTCTAAAGAACTACGTCATGTTTAACAACTACAACACACACACACCAATTTTTTTTTTTGGTCGCCCTTTTATTATATGTGTGTCTTTCAGAGAAGCATGCGGCCTTTTCCATGAAATCTCGCGGTGTTGCGTAAGGAGAAGAAAATGTAATACTGATTATTATTATGGTGGTGGTGGTGGCAATGATGATGATGATGATGCTACACGACTGCTGGCACTGAAAAGGATTTTCAGCTGTTTTATTCTAAAGAAAATACGTCACTTGTTGTGTATACCAGAAAGATAGACGCTCTATTAAAGTCCCTGTGCATATCCCTTTCTCAAAAAGAAAAAAAAATCACCACGACACTTGTGAAATTCCTCTTGCACTTGTGATGATCCTAAAATCCCTTTGATTTAAAAAATATATATATTTGTTTTGTTTCGGAATCTAACTCTTTTTTTTTGCATCAATAATAATGCCATTGGAATGTTACGTACAAAAAAAAAATTATTTTGGAAAGAAGGAGACATGGTGTCGAGACTGTGAGATTCACAAATGCACATAGTGTCTAGTATCAACTAACCCTTAAGAATTTTTTTTTATTGGGAGTTATCCACCAACAACGCCAACGAGAAAAAAATTTCATCATTTTTTCATCGGCTTGATTTCACCACAAAAGCAGAATGAGCAGCATCATTGGAACAGCAAAGCTTCAAAATATTCTGATATTTCATATTTTTTCTTCTTCTTACGATTTAAACAATCAAGGGAAAAAATGCAGTAAAACTAAATAAAATGTCATATTGTATGTATGTGTATATGTAAATACATGTGCATGGCGTTAAAAAACAAGAGCAGTAGGAACGTGTATCATTATACAGTTTTTTATTATTTAAAGTTTGTAGGCATTCATAAATCGGTATGATTTACAAATGACAAATATATATATAAATTTTTTACATATATAATATGTACCTACATTTGTATGTATGAATGTATCTCTCTATATCATCTTCTCTCTGTTGCTCCTATTTCCACTTCAATTCTTCTTCTCCTCTTCTCATTTTCTTCAGTCTTTTTTTTTTCTCTGCTTCTTCTCTGTTGTTGCAAATTAATTTTGTCAAAACGGCAAGGGAGCTATAATAAAAGAGAATAATAGTAGCAGTGACGCTGAAGAAGCAGATTCCACTCGTCATATTTCTCTTCTCCAATGGGTTATAAATTTGTTGATTGTCTAGAGCTCTCTCTCTCTCGTTCTGGCTTCCCTTTTCTTTCCATTTTTTTCCATATATATTTTTTTTCTTCTTTAAACCAAGCCAAGCGACACCACCACTACTACCACTACCAGCATCGGAGAAAAAAAGGAAATGTAATCCTGTTATTACTCTCTCTCTCTCTCTCTCTCTCTCTCTTGTGTTGTGTGTGTGTGTGTTTGTGTCAGAGTGAATCGTCGTTTTCTCTCCTCTCCCGTAAATTTTCATATTATGCATATTTTTACGGTAAAATGTATACTGGAATGAGAATTTATAAATGCTGCGACAAGTTGACTTTTCAAAAAAAAAAAAAAAAAAAAAAAAAAAAAAAGAAGGAAGGGAAAACTCATCTTCTTTACTAACCAACCAACCACCACCAACACCACAGGCATAAACGCATATATTTTTTTTCAGATAATATTGCTCCTTGTAACACTCCAGCAACACTTAAGTTTTTTTCTCTCTCTTTCTCTCTTCCTCTCTCTCTCTCTCTCTTTACATCTTTCTCGTGTATTATTGCCAGAATTCATTTTTTTTCATTCATTTATTTCACCTCCTGGTCCTTGTCGTCTTATTCGCTCAATCCTGTGTAAAAAAAATATTCTTACATACGTACATGCATATTATTATTATATTCCTTCTTTATTCCATTCTTTCTTTCTTTTTTGTCGTGTGGAATAAAATTGGAATTATTCGTCTCTTTTTCTCTCTCAACCTCTCTCAACCTCTTCATCTTATTTCCTCCTTTTTTTCTAATATTGTTTTAATAAATGTGTCCATGTAAATAT